>BEXV01001853.1:3641-66661 GCA_003118195.1 Hemicentrotus pulcherrimus
TTTTGACTAAGGCCTACAAGCAATGATATCAAACATTTCATTTTTTTTTTGCAGGCAATACCGCAAACGGTCCAGATCAAAATCTCCTGATGCTGACAATGACAGCTCCAAGAAGAAGCGATCCCCGGAGAGGGCCAAGGAGAAGGACAAGGAGAAAGAAAGGAGGAGGTCGCGGTCCAGGTCAAAAAGCAGGGAGAGGTCACGGAGGTCGCGGTCCAGGTCAAAAAGCAGGGAGAGGTCACGGAGGTCGCGTAGCAAGGAGAGAGAACGTGATAGGTCAAGGAAATCAAGATCGAGATCCAGGGATAGAGATAGGAGAAGGTTAGTACAAGCATGCTCCTCAGCAGAACATTGTTGTGCCATTTAGTATAAATTTAGAGGAATATTGTATTGACGTATGCCAGGGTGTAATTTGAGAGTATCAAATCTATTTTTGCAAGTTGAAAGTTTTCATTGACTGGAACACGGCATATTGGAAACTCAGGGAAGTGGTTTTGGAGGACTACAACAATTTAACAGTCTAAATTATGCATTGACATTGTAACTCTTGACAATACTCTTAAATTGCTGTAAGCATTTTTCTTGTGAAGTTTGTCTGTAACTTTCAAAATATTAACCTTATAATGGAACAAACTGTAGACACCATTGACACCATCATCATAATTGTAAATACCATGATCATAGTCGTGGAACATAACCAGTAATGTGTAGTAAAAATAATTGAATCAGAAGTAGCATTTGTAATAGTAGCTTCACTTGTATCCAAGTAAGTAGTTGAATATACTTATAGATATCTACCGGACACATGCACTACATTTATATATCTTTAAAAAGAGCATCCCCTCTCTTGTTTCATATCTGTGCATTCCTACTTTTATGTTATTGCAGAGATCGAAGGAGTCCACCTCGCAGAGACAGAGATATAGAAAGAGATAGGGTCAGGGAGCGAGATAGGAGATCCCGGCGCTCAAGGAGCCGGAGTAGAGACAGGAACAGGAGGCGTAGAACCAGGTCTCGCTCTAGGAGTCCCAAGCGGAGCAAGGGTCGAAGGTCACAGTCGGTAGAGCGAGCATCTAGGTAAGCCCCCTTATCATTCCTTTCTGGACTAAGTAGTAGGGTGTATCTATAGAATGTTCAAAGCTGGATTATATCATTTAATGTTTATATATGTGCAATGAAATGTTCAGCTCCAGACAACGTGAGGAGGCTAAAGCACCTGTTGAAAGAAATTGTAAACCTGTCAATTTGAAACAAGTTAGACAGAATCTATTCAAACTATGTATTGCTTCTTCGTTTGTCATCTACTACTCAAAGAATGCCAATAAATGAGAAGCCAAAATTCCCCTTCGCATTTCAAGCATGTAAAGGGATTAATTACTCACACACACCAATTGGTTAATACACCTCATGGGGACACTGATTTTCCACGATCACGGAAAGCGGACGGAATTCACGGAAATGACCATTTGAAACGGAAAATGTAATTTCAAAGGGAAAACGTAGAAAACCCCTTTTACCCCAAAACTTTTCATTTTTCAAGAAGAAAATTGTAAAACTCACACCTTTTTGTGATTCGTTATGCAGTGAAAAAATATTGTGCCTAAAATCATTTTTAAAAAGCCATTTTGTTTCGTTGGACCAATAGCAGCAACCGTTTTTCAGACTATGTGAAACGGAATTCCAGATTTTCTGAAACAGAAAAGACCTTTTTTGAAACGGAAAATCATTGTCCCTAACCTTGTAATCAGTCTTATATTTTCTTTCTATTGCTTGCCTCTTTTCAAGACAGGATCCTCTTTGTATTAAACATTAACTCAAATAAAATTCTTGTAATACTCATTATGTATGCTTAGTATTTATTAAGTTGATATATCAAATGAAATTTCAATATTTAGCTCCTCTTATTTCATCTAAAGCTAGGAATATCCATAACTCCTCAGTCTTCACTATGATGTAAAATTAGTTAATTGTTGTGTTGTTGATGTTATATAACATCATACACTGTATGTAATTTTAATGCCCTGCATTTCCAGTAAAATGGAATTGTCATGGGCTATTGTATCTTCTCCTTTGTTGTGCAAGTTTAAACAATAAAGTGATGTTTAAAAAAAAATATAAAAAAACTTAAGAAACAGCACCTTACTAAACAGGGAATGAATTTGAAGAGATGCAAGTAGTAAATAACTGAAGAGTCTTTAAAATGGTTGGTAGTCTAGTTTTCTCCACATTTTGGATACAAAAATATAAAAGTGGTAAAGATGTTGTCTTTCACAAGAGACATGGTACTTCTTGTATATAGCACCCAGAGATATCACAAGCTGCATTTAGATGTTTATGAAAAATTTATTTGAATCTAAAAATAAAGACATAACTATTTCTTTTAGGTCTCGCTCGAGAACTCCAAACAAGGACGGCAAATCGAAAGGATCATCATCATCATCTGCTGTTAAAACTGAAGGGACTGTTAAAGTAGAGGTGAAGACAGAGGTAGATGTGAAGAAGGAAGTAGAGGTGAAGCAAGAGATAAAGGAAGAAAAGGAGGAAACTAAAGAGGTCAAGGAGGAGAAAGGCTTAGTCTTGGTAAGATTGACATATTATGTTTGCCAAATTGATCTCTATTGCTGCTAGTATGAGTGTCTAACTATTTTCTTCACTTTGGATTTATTTTGAAGGAAGAGGCCCAAATGCAGTGTAGTTGAAATACTGCTGTACATTGTATGTGTATTTACTAGGGCTATTCGATACCAGTTTACATTTTTAACCGTTTCTACCATTTGAGAAGTGGACAGACTTGTCTATAAATTTACAAGAGCATCCCTTACTTTTCAGTTACATGGTTTGCAAAATCATAAACAATTATGCTTTAAAGAATATTGGAATGGTTAGCTATTGTGATTTGGTGGCAGTATTTACAAAGTATTATCCAATATGGTGCATGTGCCACATATTCTGAGTTTGATCATCACATGATAACTTCTGCAATTTCTAGGAAACCAAACAGTATGTTGAAGATTTGTAATGTCTGCATATATAATGTAAAGGTGTAGTGGTGGAGTGGATATGTCGCCAGACTGTCGATCACTAGGTCTTTGGTTCGAGTCCCGCCGCGTCACTAATGTCCTTTGGCAAGACATTGATCTACATTTGCCACACTCAAGCCAGGTGATGTAGATGGGTACCTGGCAGGAATTAATTCCTTGAAATGCTAGCTATGCTAAAGCCAGGGTAATAATCTGGAGCGCCAGGAGTGTCAAATCTGACGAGACATGAGCGCTATACAAGAACCCACTATTATTAATATTATAAATGCAGGAGCAAAGACGACTTGAAGAGGAAATGCAGAAGAGACGAGAGCGGATTGAGAGATGGAGGATGGAGAGAAAGAAGACCATGGAGGCAGCAGCAGGACCATCAAAGACGGAAGGAGAGGGGGAGAAGGCCGATGCCCCGCCCCAGAAGCCAGGAAAGAAGTGGAGTCTAGAGGATGACGATGATGCTGATGATGAGGCAGAGGAAGAGGAAGAGGATGTAAGTTCAAAGGTTAATGTGTTGCCCCCTTTATGTCCCTTTCATTTACTCAAGTCTACATATAAGTCTGTTTGGAACCAGAAGGGCATTAACTCATACTGTAACACAGATTTTATACCCTTCTGGCTCTGAGAAGTTAATTACTTTGTAAGATATAGGATGTAATGAATTTACGTATGCTTTTCAATACATTAATTTTTCTTGTTGAGTCAGGTGTTGGAAATGTAGATACTGTGCTTTTTTTTTTTTTTACTCAAAGAGGTATTCTTCAAGTAAATTTGAAATGATGTTATTGATAAATTCACCTGTTCTAAAAATATTTAAAAAAACACCCACAATCCCTGTAAAAGTGATGATTTGTTTTTGCAGGTATGTATGAGAAGTGTTAGATTAAATTAGAGGAGGTACTTTTTTAAAGCGCTGGAATGATGTTGATTGAAGTGCTTTTGAAGGTGATGACAAAAATACCAACAAAATATTTCTTCCATACTCTGCCATTACACCTTTCCATTTTGTAATCATTTGGCAGATGTCAAATATTTATATTCTCAAAGAGCCAGTGAAAGTTCTATTCAATTGTGTAAAAATTCATTTGGTATCATTACTGGAACAAAAGAATTCATTACAAAATTACGTACAGGAAGCAAAAGAATCCAAGGAACCTGGCCCAGGTGATCAAGAAGGCAAGGATGGTGGTGAGAAGATGGATGTTGACAAGGAAGATGATGAGGTGAAGATGGAGGCGGAGGATGATGATGATGATGATGTTGATCCTCTGGATGCTTTCATGATGGGTGTCCATGCGGAGGTTAAGAAGATTGGCAGTAAGGACAAAAAAGGGCCACCAGCTGCTGAGAAGGCAGTCAAACCTACCCCTGGAAACGGTACAGGAGGAGAGGTGAGAAAACGCAATATCCCAAAAAAAGCCTGGCACAAGTTTTTTTAAATACATATCAGGGCCCCGTCTTACAAAGAGTTGATATCAATCGCAGTTTATTGTGATTGATATCAATCGCAACTGTGTACATAAGAGATAGGAGACTGCAAGCTTGCAATTGATTGGAGGACTTGCAATTGATTTTGATCAATCGTAACTTGTATTACAAAGAGTTGATATCAATCGCAAGTATGTGTTTAAGAGATAGGAGACTGCAAACTTGTAATTGATTCAGATCAATCGCAACTCTTTGAAAGACTGGCCCAGGAGTGATAATTATCTTACATGTAGCTTTAGATAGCTCTAATTTGATATGGCAATCTAATCAAAATCTTGGATAAAAGCATGACAAACAAAATAAACAAAATCCTTAAAAATGAATTGCATTTCTTAGTGAATAATTTGTTTGTTACCAGTGTGGTGTCAGAGTTATATTCAAGAGGGTTCTTTTGATGAAGACTATATGATCAGCCTTTTCTATATGTTGTCACCGAGACCTGTGAATTGTGAATGCGCATTGTCCATTGGAGCCTACCAAGGACATTTATTCAAATTCTTGTGACAAGTTTAAGATGATTAGAAAAAGGTGTGAAATATGGTTTATTTGAATTTTTAAAACATTAATATTAGTACAATCATGTATCACTTACAGGACTGTGTTAAAAAAAAAAAGGAAGTGATCATGTATATATGAATAACACAATTTAGAAAAGTTTATTGATAGACTTGTATGGAGGTTGCTAGCAGAAATCATGGTATACTTTTTAGGTGGGATTCCAATTTATTGAGAATAACTACATGTAAATGTATATCCACTTATGCTACAATATAATTGACAGTTTATTCAGTTCCATGTACGTTTTGCTCTCACTGTGGATTGAAACAATTCTTTCACTGCACTTTGGAGTGGTAGTGGTGGTGGCTTTTTGACCTGACTGCTAAGAAAGCATATTTGCTTGTTAGTAAGCAGCCAGAGGGCCGACCGCTTTAGGTCCTCTCAGAGAGACCTGGAAATAAGGACTAATGGCTTACCAAAGGGCACTATTACGCATCGCCTTGGTTTCGAACCCGGGTCGCTGGATTTTGAGACTACTGCTCTACCAACTGAGCTATTGCGTCTCCTCAATCTATCATTCATAAATAGTATTATACAACACCTACGTGGATCCTTGTCATTTGATTGGAGGATTGTTGGTCACATGATATTCAATAGATGTTATATTGCATGGTCGTGCATTTTTGGTAATATGCAGACTGCGTATCTCTCTGACGTGTGCGTGTGTATCCCTGCGTGTATCTGACGCGAAGGCAATCTGAAGGTAATCAAGAAGGCTTGACTCCAACTTTAATGTAAGTAGTAAAGCATAATTTGTTGAATAACGTTCTATTAAATCTTCTTCGATGTTGTATAAAACAAATAATGAATGTTTTTCAATTGTTCAATAGTGCGAATATTTTCATGAGTGGAAAGATTAACATTAATTCTATTCAACTCGGCTGACGCCTCGTTGAATAGAATTTTAATCTTTCAACTCATGAAAATATTTGCACTATTGAACTCATAACCATTCATTATTTGTATACTAATGACTTCATGAAATCCTTGGCCCTATCTTTTCTTAGGCCCCTAAGTTCAGCATCGTGACAGGAGTGGTGAAGAAGAAGAGTGTTCCGGTGCCGACGCCGATCATCGTGACATCAGGAAAGAAAGGTGAACTCATGGAGAACGATCAAGATGCCATGGAGGTAGGTTACATTCAATTCAAATCTTTGTTGTCTGAAGTGAATGAAACGATAGGTGCATATGCTATGCACACATCCATTGCATAGTTTCCAAAATGTGAAACAACTGCTACTGTACAATATTAACCACTACATGAACTGTGTAAATGAATAGTGTCAGTTATCACTATTTGTGATATTCTTAGAAGAATGGAAGCTTTAAAAAACAAAATTTAGTCAAAAGTTTGATGCCATGCCAGGTATAAAAAATGAAACATAAACCTGACAAAAATTGAACCCTTTTAGTGGTGTGTGTGTTTTTAACCATTGCCATGTGGTAACTCATTTTTTGAGTGAGAATAACTTGTCTTTCTTTTTAAATTAGAAATGACCAAACTAAGGGTGTAATTTGCAATGAGGTGATTTGTTATTTAATTAAAGTTCATTATGAAAAACAAAATTATGATTCCTTATTGTGGTAAAGAAATCTCACTCTTGATATGGCTGAACCTTAAAGGTACTACAGAGCTGCCAACCATTATGCTTTTCCCCAAATTATTCCCTTTGAAAAAAAGTACTTTCTACAAAAGTTCTTCACTGTAACCGCCCCACAGTGCATGTATATTACGTATATTATACATATTGCACGTTCGCGCGCCAAAGTGGTTAATACAGATCAGCATATTTTGCTAGCGGTGTCTCCCCCAGTCCCGTTTCCACACTGCATGCATGCATGCACGTGTCGCAGCGCAGCATGCTTCCCTATAAATGGAGATCATTGCATAGCGCTGTGTTGTTAATGTGTGTGGGTACCATGCCACTGCGCCACATGTATCATACTACTGCATTCGTTCACAGTGGCAGCGTGGTCAAGTAATCGCTAGTCAGGACATTGACAACACAATCATGTCATCGTGGCGTCGACTTAAAGTAGTAGTGCTAAATCTGCCAGGAAAAGGTAACATTTTCGTCCAGAATATACTAGCGAATGGCCACGTATTCTTAATTGAAGACGGACGAATTTAGTGCGAGATGTCGAGTGTGTTTATCTGACTTAAGCATAGCCCACGGGGGAGCGAATGACATCCAGGCCCATCTCAACAGGAAAAAAACATATTGACATGGCAGAAAGTTAATGAGAGTTTATTATTTACAATTTCATAACTTAAGACTCAATTTCAACCGCAGCACCGATCGCTGAATATTGTAGGACCCCATATGCTTCCAATATGTTCATTTGAATCAAATTCATGACCCTATACCAAAACTTTGTATTACCTTTCAATTAATATGTTTTTGCACAATGTTAACCACAAAATTTCAATAGTACAGTCAAACCTGCTTTAGTGACCACCTGTCTTCAAAGACCACCTGTCTAGAAGGGCCACATTTCTTGTTTCCCTTGAAAATGGTTTCTCATTGAATCATGTACCAAAGGAACCTGTCTACAAAGGCCACTTTTTGTGTTTCCCTGTGTGGCGGTCGCTATAGACAGGTCTGACTGTACAAGTAACCTAAGTAATTATATTGACCTTTGACCTTTTATCCCACGACAGTATTCTTCTGAAGAAGAGAAGGAGAGTAATCTGATGGACACAATGGCAGCTCTGGAGCAGAAGAAGAAGAAAGAACTGGCTAAAGTTGATCATTCAAAGATTGATTACCCGCCCTTCAGGAAGGACTTCTATGTAGAGGTGCCGGAGCTAGCTCGTCTTACCCCTGAAGGTGATTTTCCAGTTTGTATTTTGTAGTTATAAGAATACTTCACACACATGGCACATAAGCATGATTACCGTAAATCTCTGGGTATAAGGCACACTTTTTTTCTGCCTTATCACAGAGTACATGTATGAAGAAAAAATTGGCTTTAACATGTAGGCTAAGCACATGCTGACCTGCTTGTCAGAGTAAATAATATTCTTGGAGTTGAGAAAAAAACAACACAGTTCCATAGCATTTATTGCAGTGATGCAATTTCAAATGAGTTTCTCATCAAATTCAGAGGTTTTTTGTAGAAATGTGTGAATGTTCTTACAGAATTTCATCCTGCAGTAGAAAGAATAGTGTCGATGGCTGTGCCATATTGAAAGACAGCAGTTGGTTGATGCTGCACGAGTACTATATCCCTTAAACATCGAAGATGAAGGACTTTTTCAGCCACAGGCTCACAGTTTGCAGTGAAACGTTACAATGAGGACAATTAATGGACACGAGGTGGTATTGACTATTATGTCTACAGTGCGATCTCCTTTTTAGATATTCGCGTAGAGTTTGAAGCATGCATACCCGCTCGTCCTCCGGATAGGCCGGGAGCTGTATGTATGACAGGATCAGGCTGACTAGGTTAGCTGGTATTTATCAGCTGCTTGATGTAAAAGGAAACTGACAAATTTGATATACCGGTAGTAGAGTCTTGAATTGATATGAAATTATTCATTCACGGTAAAACTCACATCAGCCTTAAAAGACTGCTTTTCATCAAGTTTGTGTAAAAACCATAAAACAGATAATATAGACTCCAAATTGAATATAGATACAAAGGAAAAACTACTTAAAGATGACATGCATGTATTCAAAACAAAATTGAATAAAAAGCTAGCACATCAAATAAAAATAGAAGCATAAAGCTATATGATGTAAAAAGTTTCATATGAATAAATTAGGAAGAACAAAATTAAGTAATAAGCTAACATATTAAATGCATATTAAATGCAAATAACAGACATTGACTGTCATTTGAATCAAGAGGCATAGGAGAAAAGTATAATGGGAATTGGAAAAAATAAAGAGAGAATGTGAGAAAAGAGAGATCAAAGATGAGGGTGAGAGTGACGGACTAGTACAATGCGTCTACCTCCAGTTCAAATTGCCGGGTATTTGGCATCATAATTTTTTCTCTCCAGATAAGTCGTTGAATAATTGAACAATTGAGTACCCTAGATAAATCCCATTTGTTTAAAGTTGGTTTTGGGTTTTTCTAAAGTGAGCTTATTATCAGAATTCCAGAGCCCATAAGTGTATTCTGTTAGGGAAATGCGTTTGCATAGTGACTTAGGAAGCACATTGTTAATTAGTTTAAAGATCAGTGCTAGGGCATGTTTTTTCCATGCTTTTTCCAGTCTTGTGCAATAATATGAGCAATTGTATGGGACTGTCTACCAGAGATGAGGGCGATTAGCATAACAAGTTTCAGACTTAGTTTCTCAAAAGAAATGCTCTCATTAGGAATTGGGTCCGCGTTGCCCAGTGGACCACCCGTTGATCTTGGGGCCTTGGTATTCATTCTGTTGCAAGTTTGGGGGACAGAAATCAGATTGACCTCTTTATTCTGGTTCTTGTATCCTGGGTTGCATGGTACAAAACGTTTTGCAGAGTAACCTCCTCTTGAGCTGGATTTAGATATGCATTTCAATGGCTGGAAAAGGAGGGACCCACAGGCATGAAAAGTGCTGTTCATAAAAAACACTGAAAAACTTTCGCGAACCAAAGCGAGGGAGCGAGCGACCGAGCGGGGGAGGGTGTGGGAGGGGGGTATCCGTACATCCGTGCACCGTACATGTACATGCATTGTTTGTGACTGTGTACATGTAGTAACATGATTTGCATATATTACGAATTACATTCCGCCTTCAAGCGAGTGCGCAATTACGGGCGGAGGAGTTTTGCTTACGCACAAATCTCCGGCGGTTATTAAGCGATCCCTTAGCATGTACGTAGAGTGCATATACACGGAAATTGGAATTTTTTTAATGAAAAAGTGAAATCCGCGGAAAAAATTCTAGGATCGGAGGAAAAAGCGGAAATCCGCGGATACGCGGAAAATTTTCATGCCTGGACCCAGCTTCTGCGTATTACGCAATTCCTTGCACCTAAAGGGAAGGTGATCTCCAAAGCCTGCTTGTCTGTTTCACCAGAAAAAAAAGAGGCCTGAAAGTAGCATTAAGCTCTAGCCTTCCAAATCCTTCCGTTTCATGTTGAGTTTTTCATTTGATGACCCATTGAAAGCAATAATGTCGAGGAGGAGCTTCGCAAGCTCTTGACCAGACATGGCGTTAGCTTCTGATCAACTGCCTGCTGTCAGGAAAAGTTGCTTAGCCTTTTGCAACTTAGAGTCGACGACTTAATTTTCTTTTTTTTTAAGGATCTGCCATACCTTTGGGTTAACCCGACACTGGGCAATCGACGTGCAGTTTGGTCTGCCTTGGATACGCTTCAAATTTATCTTTAAGAGTGCTCTCTTTGAGTTTAACTCGGAGAAGTTCATTTGATTTGATTTGATTTATTTTTCCACTCAAATATCCACAAGATTCAATGACATAATATAAACCATATAGTATTACAATATATATAATAGAACAAATGGATTACCGGTATACAAATAACAAAATACTGATTAGTATGTACGTAATAGAATAAGTTGACAGAGTACATTTAAGTTTGAGAATTTAGAGATTCCTCGTATAAATTAAGTACTAGACCATCATCAGCGTGCATCAAATCCTGCACATCAGCCTGCCGTTTCCAGGTCGAAAAAAATCAAGGATTGTCCAACCTAGCAACGAACAACATAAAATATTGCCAGATTGTCGCTGACTGGACTGCCTACATGCTCAGCCTTACAGTCAATCATATGATTGAGTTCCCAAGCACGCCGGGTTGGGGTTCATCCTCCTTGCAAAGCGAGTTGACCTCCGAGAGCATGTCATCCCCTTCAAGGGAGCTGTCAACTGGTGTACTAGGCCTTAGAGGCAAAAATGATAGCATAGATGACTTAAGAGTTGATTCAGCAGCAGCTAGTTTCATTACAGTGTCTTGGTTAGCGGGGGATGCGCCCGCAGCAACAGGGGCTAAGAAGCCGTCTCTTGATGCACTTTCGGTGGGTTGAGCAGGGAGTGCGCCCGCTGCAGCAGGGGCCTTGTGGCAGCCACTGGTAGTCCGCTTCTTAAGCTGAATGGAGGGTAATCCCGTCAGTGAAAATGCAGGGAGAGCACCTACATCAGACGATACTCCAACGCTATATGCGGGGGGTGAACTCGGTTGCGACCTTGCGACGAGCCGGCATTGCTGGTAAAAAAAAACTGCTGCTTGTCTGGCAAAGGAGAGCAAGACTGCGGTAGCTTCTGTAGCTCTTTATCTAGATCAGTCATTTATGCCGGTAGTAAACGTGTAACTGGTAGAAAAGAAGCGAAGGCGCTGGTAGATCGTACCATCATAGTGATAAGTAACCAATTTGCCATAAAATGCAGACTGATTCACGTGGCTTTGATTGTTTTTTTTTCCCTCCATCATTAAGTAATTGAATACCGGTAATACATACATAAAAAGCATACCGGTCATTAGATTGATTACAACGA
This sequence comes from Hemicentrotus pulcherrimus, assembly GCA_003118195.1. Classification (NCBI taxonomy): domain Eukaryota; kingdom Metazoa; phylum Echinodermata; class Echinoidea; order Camarodonta; family Strongylocentrotidae; genus Hemicentrotus; species Hemicentrotus pulcherrimus. The sequence goes on from BEXV01001853.1 coordinate 15,183, forward strand.
AAACAAATACTATATCACAAAAGTAGATATACTTTTTATGGGCTCCTTATAATACACAGTGTGGAGAAAGTAAGCACTAGATTTAATTGAATATTATATCATATAAAAATGTGACTTTAATGGCATCCTCTTTGTATTTCCACAGAGGTTGACAAGAGACGTTCAGATCTGGAAGGTGTTAAGGTGCGTGGTAAAGGATGCCCCAAACCTGTAGACTCGTGGGTGCAGTGTGGCGTGTCCATGAGAGTTCTATCAATCCTAAAGAAGTAAGTTATTCCTTCAGCTCTAAGACAGTGTGACCCTTTTGCTTTACAAAATCTGGAGTTGCCCCCCAAAACTTACTCTTTTCTGGAAAATACAGTTTCTAAAGTACAGTCAAACCTGCTTTAGTGACCACCTGTCTGCAAAGACCACATTTGTTGTTTCTCTTGAAAATGGTTTCTTATTGAATCATGTACTAGGGGAACCTGTCTACAAAGGCCACATTTTATGTTTCCCTTGGAAGGTCGCTATAGACAGGTTTGACTGTAACTATAAAGTATTAGGCCGATAAAAGCAGTCTTTATGAAAATATCATTCAATTTGCTTCCGAGATAAGATTTTTCATCGGACCATAGCAAACTATATCAGGTGGTTTCAGATCCTTGTTACTGCAGGGGTGCAATCTTGTTCAGAGTTGAGAACAAAATATCACTATCGACTTTACTTTCAGTGTTATTTTAACACAAAACAGTTTGATATAATCCTATTCTAAGAAATCTATAAACCATTGATTGTCTTTTGTCTGCCATATTCAAATCAAAAATACAAGAATTGAGTTTGACAGGAAGCCTATGAAAATATCAGTTGTGCATGCTTCATTTGAAATCTAGATCACTGTTAAATTTCAAATTTCAGAGACAGGACCTACATGACATCCATGTAATGTAGGCAAAGTGTTAGTGAATTTGGTGCAGTCTGCAAAAGAGACACAGGGCCTTTGGCCTTGTTAGATTGTATCTGGTAGTAAAAATAGATTAAGTACACTGGAATCTTGTTATTTTTCATTTCTCTCATCGAATTCTCTTTACATGTAGGGGCGTGCTAGACTTAGTATTAATTACCGTAATTAACGTTGTATAAACCGCCCTCATGTATTAACCGCACCCTCGATTATGACCTTTCAAAAAAAAACAAAAAAAAATGGACGACGGCGGAAGTTGAACTCTTGCGGGCAGATGTAGAGTCGGACACAAAACCAGCGCCTTAAACCGCGCGGCCATCCCGCACCGATGCCATTACCTACATTTTTAAAAAATGTATTCATTGAAATGGATTGAAAATGGCGACTTCACGTGCTGGATGCTTCGCGGCAGGTCTGTTAAACAGCCCCTTCTTTTACTTTTGCAATGCATTGGCACGAACTTAGATCAAGATCTAACGGGAGAGGTTGTCTTTGGAAGATTACTTGCGTGTTCATGTCAACAATGCAAGATAAAATTGTCGGTAAAATGTGTGGGAAATGTCCTGTACCATAGTGGTAGTCCCATATGTGCAAATTCGTGCTGGTTTTGACTTACCTTTTTTTGTTTTTGGGTGTAACGTGTATAAACCGCACCCCCGACTTTGACATTTTTACAGCGGCAAAAAGGTGCGGTTCATACACCATTAATTACAGTGTTCATTCAGCCAAGCTGTTCAGAATGCAGGTATACATGTCTGACATACAGGGGATAATTTTCCTGAGCCACAGAGGCTTTCGTCATCATACTAGCCTGTATGAATATTTGGCCTATTTGATATTGCCCAACAAATTTTACGCAACTTATTCAAAGTGATGTTTTTAAATCAGCTGTCGAGATACACAACCTGTCCATACACACAACATCTGGGTATACATGTAGTTTAATAATAATGATAAAAATACTCATTTTTTATACAGTCACTAAGCACTTCCAACTTAAAGATTATTACCACGGCTTTAGCATTTCAAAGAATCAATTCCTGCTAGGTAACCATTTACCTGGTACATCACCTGGGTTTGCCATATTTTTTCTGTGATGTTTTCATATCGCTTGCATATAATTATCAGGAATAACTACGAGAAGCCGACTCCCATCCAGTGCCAAGCCATCCCAGCCATTATGTCTGGGCGTGACCTCATCGGTATCGCCAAGACAGGGAGTGGGAAGACTATGGCCTTCCTCCTACCCATGTTCAGACACATCATGGATCAAGATCCTCTCGAGGCAGAGGATGGACCTATTAGTAAGTTACAATTATTGGCTTATTAGATGTTATTTGTAATTTTTGTTAAAGTGACTCAGTATTATTGTCTCAGTTTCTGAAACAAATCATGGGTTAAGCTCATGTTGCAATGGTAATTATTAAACTTTAGGTCAGTTAGGAACCCCATGACTTTTACCAGCAGATCACCTGTCTGATTATCAAGATATTTATGATTGGAAAATGAAATCAAATTTTTGTTTTCCTAATGTTATTTATAACACTACACTCTATTTGGGAAAATTAGTATGGTGAAACCAGTCACTTAAAGATTTTTACTTTTTTGAGCCACTTCATGATCATTCTGAAGCTTCAATATTACACCATATCACAGACCCTGATAAAAGATAAACTGTCATAGTGACTACTTTTGTACAAAGGCCACCAGGCACTGTAGAACCTATGTCTACTTAGAATTCAAGATAAGCTTGAAGTCTGCAAACCATCCATTTGTACTTCTTTACCTTTGTCTGTTATTTTTCATACCGTATTTGCCGGCGATAACGCTGCACCCTTGTATAGGCCGCACCCCCGATTTTGACCTTTAAAAAAAAAAAAAGAACAAAAAAAAAAAATTTTGGACGAAGTCAGGATCGAACCCGGGCCCACACAGTTTAATTGGGAGTTGAAACCGGCGCCTTAGACCGCGCGGCTATCATGCACTGATGCCTAAGCCTGCAGTTTTTTAGTGATATATACATTGAAATGGATTGAAAATGTTGACTTCGCGTGCTAGATGCGTTAAACGGCCCCTTATTTTACTTTTGCAATGCATTGGCACGAACTTTGATCAAGATCTATCNGACTTTACTTTCAGTGTTATTTTAACACAAAACAGTTTGATATAATCCTATTCTAAGAAATCTATAAACCATTGATTGTCTTTTGTCTGCCATATTCAAAGCAAAAATACAAGAATTGGGTTTGACAGGAAGCCTATGAAAATATCAGTTGTGCATGCTTCATTTGAAATCTAAATCACTGTTAAATTTCAAATTTCAGAGACAGGACCTACATGACATCCATGTAATGTAGGCAAAGTGTTAGTGAATTTGGTGCAGTCTGCAAAAGAGACACAGGGCCTTTGGCCTTGTTAGATTGTATCTGGTAGTAAAAATAGATTAAGTACACTGGAATCTTGTTATTTTTCATTTCTCTCATCGAATTCTCTTTACATGTAGGGGCTTGCTAGACTTAGTATTAATTACCGTAATTAACGTTGTATAAACCGCCCTCATGTATTAACCGCACCCTCGATTATGACCTTTCAAAAAAAAACAAAAAAAAATGGACGACGGCGGAAGTTGAACTCTTGCGGGCAGATGTAGAGTCGGACACAAAACCAGCGCCTTAAACCGCGCGGCCATCCCGCACCGATGCCATTACCTACATTTTTAAAAAATGTATTCATTGAAATGGATTGAAAATGGCGACTTCACGTGCTGGATGCTTCGCGGCAGGTCTGTTAAACAGCCCCTTCTTTTACTTTTGCAATGCATTGGCACGAACTTAGATCAAGATCTAACGGGAGAGGTTGTCTTTGGAAGATTACTTGCGTGTTCATGTCAACAATGCAAGATAAAATTGTCGGTAAAATGTGTGGGAAATGTCCTGTACCATAGTGGTAGTCCCATATGTGCAAATTCGTGCTGGTTTTGACTTACCTTTTTTTGTTTTTGGGTGTAACGTGTATAAACCGCACCCCCGACTTTGACATTTTTACAGCGGCAAAAAGGTGCGGTTCATACACCATTAATTACAGTGTTCATTCAGCCAAGCTGTTCAGAATGCAGGTATACATGTCTGACATACAGGGGATAATTTTCCTGAGCCACAGAGGCTTTCGTCATCATACTAGCCTGTATGTATATTTGGCCTATTTGATATTGCCCAACAAATTTTACGCAACTTATTCAAAGTGATGTTTTTAAATCAGCTGTCGAGATACACAACCTGTCCATACACACAACATCTGGGTATACATGTAGTTTAATAATAATGATAAAAATACTCATTTTTTATACAGTCACTAAGCACTTCCAACTTGAAGATTATTACCACGGCTTTAGCATTTCAAAGAATCAATTCCTGCTAGGTAACCATTTACCTGGTACATCACCTGGGTTTGCCATATTTTTTCTGTGATGTTTTCATATCGCTTGCATATAATTATCAGGAATAACTACGAGAAGCCGACTCCCATCCAGTGCCAAGCCATCCCAGCCATTATGTCTGGGCGTGACCTCATCGGTATCGCCAAGACAGGGAGTGGGAAGACTATGGCCTTCCTCCTACCCATGTTCAGACACATCATGGATCAAGATCCTCTCGAGGCAGAGGATGGACCTATTAGTAAGTTACAATTATTGGCTTATTAGATGTTATTTGTAATTTTTGTTAAAGTGACTCAGTATTATTGTCTCAGTTTCTGAAACAAATCATGGGTTAAGCTCATGTTGCAATGGTAATTATTAAACTTTAGGTCAGTTAGGAACCCCATGACTTTTACCAGCAGATCACCTGTCTGATTATCAAGATATTTATGATTGGAAAATGAAATCAAATTTTTGTTTTCCTAATGTTATTTATAACACTACACTCTATTTGGGAAAATTAGTATGGTGAAACCAGTCACTTAAAGATTTTTACTTTTTTGAGCCACTTCATGATCATTCTGAAGCTTCAATATTACACCATATCACAGACCCTGATAAAAGATAAACTGTCATAGTGACTACTTTTGTACAAAGGCCACCAGGCACTGTAGAACCTATGTCTACTTAGAATTCAAGATAAGCTTGAAGTCTGCAAACCATCCATTTGTACTTCTTTACCTTTGTCTGTTATTTTTCATACCGTATTTGCCGGCGATAACGCTGCACCCTTGTATAGGCCGCACCCCCGATTTTGACCTTTAAAAAAAAAAAAAGAACAAAAAAAAAAAATTTTGGACGAAGTCAGGATCGAACCCGGGCCCACACAGTTTAATTGGGAGTTGAAACCGGCGCCTTAGACCGCGCGGCTATCATGCACTGATGCCTAAGCCTGCAGTTTTTTAGTGATATATACATTGAAATGGATTGAAAATGTTGACTTCGCGTGCTAGATGCGTTAAACGGCCCCTTATTTTACTTTTGCAATGCATTGGCACGAACTTTGATCAAGATCTATTGGCAGATGTTGTTTTTGGAAGATTATATGCATCTTCATGTCAACAATGCAAGGTAAAAATGTCGGTAAGATGTGTGGAAATGTCCTGTTTCGTAGTGGTATAGTTATTGTTCCATTCGTAGTTCCATATGTACAAATTTGTGCTGGTTTTGGCTTGATTTTTTTTTTTTTTTTACTCTGTCGCCGTATATACGCCGCACCCCGACTTTTTGATTTTTTCTCTCCCGAAAATACTGCGGCGTTTACGCCGGCAAATACGGTAGTTCCTTTGATACCCATATTTCTGTCATGAAACATGTATCTTGTCATCCGAGAGTTGTCGATACTATGACCCTTTCTTGTTTTTCAACACATTTTAGCTTTGATAATGACTCCTACAAGAGAATTAGCCATGCAGATTTTCAAGGAGTGCAAGAAGTTCACCAAATCGATGGGACTGAGGGCAGTATGCGTGTACGGCGGCACTGGCATCAGTGAACAGGTATAGTATGAACTAAGTGCTAGACTGAGGCAAATTTCACCTACCGTAATTAACGTTGTATAAACCGCCCTCGTGTATTAACCGCACCCCTCTTTTTCGGCCTTCAAAAAAAAAATTTAAAAATTGGACGACGGCAGGATACGAACCCTTGCCGACACATCAAGATTGGCACCAGAAGCCAGTGCCTTAGACCGCGTGGCCATCGCGCACCGATGCCATACCCAGCAGTTTTTTGTAATGTATACATTGAAATGATAAATGTTTCAAAAAGGAAAAGCAATACGTGTACAGTTATGGGCAAGTCCTAGGTAAATTCAGTTGCCCATACATGTATGTTACATTGGAATTTTAGTTATCCTTGATATGAGGACTAATTCCAGCTTAACCAATCGGCGTAATACAATGATCAGGTATCTTTTATTGGGTTGGTAAAGTTTAGGGGAATGTACATGTTCATTAGATTTGCCTTTGTATAGATGATGGTGATGCTGATGGTGATGGTGATTTTATGCCCATTTATTCATCCTAAAAACCATTTTGAAAAATCTTTAAATTTCATTTACACTACTGTAAAAATCCATGAAAAAACAAGGAAGTTTGCTCATACTGATTTAGGGGTGAGTAGTGGGCATGTGCGACTGAGCTATGCCCTGCATGCATTGGCACAGAAGCGAAGAGAGTCATGTGAGCAAAAAAAGGTATCTTACCACAATTTGCAATTACACTTCAAAAATCAGTGAAACTTTGTCAGGCATTTAAAAAACCACTACAGAGGTGGATTTTTAAAATTTCCTTTTTGATCCTGTTTGCCTGTAGGTGCTATTGCTATTGCAACTACCGGCAAAACACCGGAATGTAATAAAAATCAAAGATTTTGGTTGCATTGTAAATGCAGCTTGTGATGACGATGCCGATCATAATGATTCACAGGAATTGTTTTGCACCATGCTCATTATCAAAACTTTTAAAAAGGCAGGTACTTCCAGTGAATTCCCATTCATAGATCTGTTGAAATGGACTACCAACTCTTTTGATTCCATGACATTTGCTCCGGCGACAATTGCTCCGCTGTAAATCTCATACACTAATCGAATGGCTAACTTAAACCCTGGATTCAACACTATACCCTACCCTAAACCTAACCCTAAACCTAACATAAAACCCTATTGAAACCCTAACCCTAACCCTACATCTTAGACGAAATAAAGCCCGGAGCAATTGTCGCAGGAGCAAATGTCGTGTCACCACTCTTTTTTATGCCTTCGTTACGAAGTAGCCGGAGGCATTATGTTTTCTGGTTGTCCGTACGTCCCGTTTTCGTGATCGGTTATCTCAAGAACCGATTGATGGATTCCCGCCAAACTTTGGTCATGTATGTATCTTGCAGAGCCAATGAACTGATTAGATTTTAGGGTCACAAGGTCAAAGGTCACAGGCTCATTATGTATGCAAAAACAGCTTGTTATCGCGTTGTCTCAAGAACCGATTGATGGATTCCTGCCAAACATAGGTCATGTATGTTACTTGCAGAGCCGATGAACTGAGTCGATTTTGGGGGTCATGAGGTCAAGGTCAAAGGTCACAGGGCTCATTATGTATGCAAAAATAGCTTTTGATCGCATTATCATTAGAACAGATTGATGGATTCCTGAAAAACTTAGATCATGTGTGTTTCTTGCAGAGAGCCAATGAACTGGGTACATTCTTGGGTCATGAGGTCAAAGGTCAAAGATCATTGGCTCAGTATGTGTGTGTGAAAATAGCTTGTGAATGCATTCTCATTAGAACTGACAGATGGATTACTATTTAACTCTGGACATCTTGCAGAGCCAATGAACTGAGTAGATTTTAGGGTCATGAGGTCAAAGATCAAAGGGTTATATATGTATATGAGAAATTGCTTGTAATCACGATATTCTGAAAACCTGTTAATGGATTACAATTGAACTTGAATTTGAAATATTTCTTCTGTTTTGGTTTGTAAAATTGCTCTATGACAGAGGCATCATTTTCGACTGCACGCAGTCAAAATTCCATCTAGTTTTCTCTTTTCTCTCTACTTTGTATAATGATCTGCAAGCATTGGGGCCCAGCTTTTGAGAGGCTATTGGTCTTTGCTGGCTCCTCCATATTCTTTGTATTGTTTATATATGGTATTATACATGTGTATGTATAATATATTGTTGAATGTATTTTTTACAAGAATTGGAAATAAAATGAATGAATGAGATGAATTGATGTTGTAAAGTGTTCTACTTTTCCTTCCGATGGATGAACTCTCGATATCACTATTTTTTCTTTCTATTTCTTCCTGACTAGATTGCAGAGTTGAAGCGTGGAGCAGAGATCATTGTGTGTACGCCGGGGAGGATGATTGACATGCTGGGAGCTAATAATGGTAGGTTGGCAGAATGGTACCATATCTCTCAGTAATGACATATATCATGTATGAAGGGCATTTCGTCAAATCATTGGTAACCCTCACATAAGGTCCCCATAGGGAAAGATTGTACTCTAATAATGTAAATCTAATAAAAATAAATGTACATGTAAACATAAGTTGTTGAAAACAAATACATTTGTATCAACTTTTGATCTTTAATACTTTTACACATTTCAATAATAAACTGCAATGGTATAGAAAGAAATTGGTTATTTATATTTTATCTCATGATGGTTTATTGCTGGAGTGTTGTATGTTGAAAGATATAAAATATGGTATATTGTAAGCATTTTTATCAGTTCCAAGACTGGTAACGCAGTTTTGTTATGGGGGAAAGCACCTGTCAATACATAGATATCATACTGCTGTTTAACTCTCATGATCAGATTCGATTTTTATACATGTACATGTTTAAAATTTCCAAGCGTAAATGGGTACCTGGCAGGAATTAATTCCTTGAAACGCTAGAGCGCTATAATGGCAGCACAGCTAAAGCCGGGGTTATAATATCCAAGTTTGGAAGCGCTTAGAGACTTAATTGTGATTCGCACTATATAAAAGCTGAACATTATTATTATTATTGTTATTAACTTTCTGAATGGTTAAAAAAAAGAGAAAAAGAAAATTATGTTGGGTTCACATGTATAAAGGTCTGTAACATTTATTAGGGAAAAGACATTGTGATGCTAGTGTAGCTAGACACATGTTTAATAAGCATCCATAGTTATTCAATTGATAAGAACCAGTAATCATGTTTTAGTGCTCTTAAAGGCTTAACGATATTTTGGCTTTGTATTATAAGATGTAGATTGTCTTATATCAGTCACATCACCAAACCAACTCAAATCAGACCCATTTCAGCCATTGAGAGAGTATCGAGATGTTTTATTTTGACTGTTGTTGGTCTGGTATTGGTCTTGTCAGTGTGACAGGGGTAGTTAAGTGTCAATTAGGTAAATGAATTCTGTATTTTTAAAAACTTTTTGCAATGTTCAAGAGTTTAAAATGTCACCTTATTAATGAAATATTGTTTTCATTTCAGCACTGGAGTAAGAGTAATGGAGCAGTCGTCAAGACATTTTGTCATCTTAAAAATCCATTTTGTAACATATCACACCATGAAGGCATTGAATCGAAATTCCTCATTGAGAGTTCACAATAATAGACCACTATGTTCTTCCTAAAATGAATTTTGAGATCTGTCTATTATTTATAAAGGTCCCCATGATATATACATGTAAGTTGATTGGGAACTTGGGAACATTACAGGTATACAATGCGATTTGGAACATAACCTTTTTATGTAATTCAAGGAAAAAGATGATCTTTGTTTTTGTTTAAAGGCCCACTGCACTACTTGTAGCTACTTGCACCCTCTCTATATTAAACAATGCCTAATCGGTGACCATTGGTCCCCCATGATCCTCATTTTCTTATGTTAACTGAGAGCTGAGTTGATGAGATAAACACCTGTCCAGTGACCTTGCAGGGCGGTCTAATCCCTCCTGTAAACTAGTACTGAAAAGCTTTAAAGGTGGTTGAGTAATCCACTGAAGGTGTGATATGCGATTGGGAAATTAACTTTTTGGGGTATGTAACTCAAGAAAAGAGATGATGTTCTTTGTTTTTAAATGTTAAGGTTGAGTTATCCACACATGCGAGGAGTAATGTTTCTCTTGCGTTTCCCTTCCTGAACTCTAGATGATGGTGATGATGACATCGATGATGCAGCTGCTTTTAAGGGTCAAAGGTTGAGTGCCAAAGGGCACTCAGACGCAGAGGAATAGATCATCGGAGGAGCTCTTTGGTCATGTGACCCTTTGGGTGGAGCACTGAACCCTTAGAATTATGATAATTGTGAAGTACGCTGATTAAGAATGACTGGGTTGAATTAGATGGCATTTCAGTTTCCTTATGCTTGAGTGTATTCTCCTTAGTGAAGCAAATATTTGTGATATTGAGCATTGTAGCATTTTATACAAATGAAGTAGGTTTGTTGGTGAAACATCAACATGGAAAATGTGATGTCTATACTGTAAGATACTTTGTAAAGTACTTATATGTCCAAATATAAAGCAACAAAAACTACCCTTAAATTTGTTACAAGTCTAAGATGAGACATGTCCACCTTTGGTATAGGCACATTCAATACTGATAAATGATAAATAATATTTGTTACAAATATGACTATTAGTTATTGTAAAAGCTAGTAGAAATATCTTATTTCATGCAATTCTAATTCTTTTCCATTTTCTTTCATTTCTATCTTTGACATCTGTAAATATTTGCAGGTCGCGTCACAAAACTTCATCGATGTACCTACCTTGTCTTGGATGAAGCCGATAGAATGTTTGACATGGGTTTTGAACCTCAGGTAAATCAGAACCACTAGACCACTGATTGCTTTATATAAAGAAAATTAATCCTTTGGCTTGGATTGTTGAGTTTTTCTTACATTAAAAAATATTTATTTCCATTTAAGGAATCAATCAACTTTAAGATGTTTGTTAGTCTAAAAGCACATTACTCCAATTTTTCTGTAATTCTTAAAATTACAGTTTAACAAAATGTCATATAAGGAATGACGTACATTTATAACATAAATGATAATAGAAGAAGTGAATAATCAAGAGTTATGAGGCTTATTCTATTAGGTTCTGCTTTAATTATGGTTTAAGGAGTGGAAATTTGAGAAACGTGAGGAATGTTAATGTTTGTTTTTGAAGGCACATCATCATCAACAGAATGATTTTCAATCTTGAAATAAGGTGCGTATACATGTATAGTTCAATAATAAGCCTTTGAATATTTTATCCAATCTACCAGGTGATGAAGATTGTAGAGAACATCCGCCCTGACAGACAGACGGTTCTGTTCTCAGCCACGTTTCCCAGACAGATGGAGGCATTAGCCAGGAAGATCTTGACCAAGCCTATTGAAGTCCAAGTGGGAGGTCGTAGTGTGGTGTGCTCCGACGTCACTCAACATGCTGTAAGTCAGATTTATGAAGAAGTTGGAGTTCTTGTTAAAGTGAAAATTAATTAGCGTATTGTCATCATTTATATTCTAGTGTGGAAGAACATCATATAAGCGATATCACATTCAAAGGCTTGCCCTTGAAGTAGTCTGATAATTCAGATATGACTAAAAACAGCTTACACATTTATACCAAACTCTAATGCCAAATGTTTGTGCTGTCCCATTCAGCTAGATTCAGTCAATTTATCAAAATTGTTGTGATTCTAAATTTCATATGCCATTCTACGAGATAAACTATTTTTGATAAAATCTGGCGTGTTCCTTTCACAAAGTAATTTTCTGACCAGTACTTCACAAACTATAAGTGATTGAGGAATCGGTAATTGTTTATGGTGGAGTTGATAATAACTGAGACGGAGATGTTATTGGTAATATGGTGGAGTTATTAGTATGGGTATAAGTGTTGATTACGATTGACAAGATACTAGTGCTTATATTTTTCATGATGGCAATGTTTATTTTTGTATGATGGCGATTTTGATGATCATAACATTTAAATGGCATTTATTGCAATAAACTCTTATTTTCTCATCATCCTGTATCTTGCAGGTGATTCTGGAGGAAGATCAGAAGTTCCTGAAGCTACTTGAGCTGTTGGGTTACTACGATGATGGCCAGATCCTAGCCTTTGTGGAGAAGCAAGAGTCTGCAGACCTGCTACTCAAAGACCTCATGAAGGCATCTTACCCTTGTCTCGCTCTTCATGGAGGTATAGACCAGTACGACAGAGACTCCATCATTCAGGTAATTAATTTGCTTCAGAACCTGGTGGTTTAGAGTTGTTAGGGTTGAAATGGGTTAGGATGGTTTGGGTTGGTTAGAGAGAGGAGTCTCACAGGTTTGCTTCTCAAATACCTCATGAAGGCGTCCTATCCTTTTATAGCACTGCATGGTGGTATAAATTGGTATGACAGAGATTTCCATCATATAAGTACCTTGTTTGGTTTGAAACTTGGTGATTTAGAGTTGATTAAGTTGGGTAGGATTGAGTTTCCTTCAGTGCAGTTAGTTTGCATTGGGTTGGTGTGGATACGGGTAAAAATGGTGAGTTTTGCAAACAATCTACTTAGAGGCCTTATAAAGGTGCCGATTCCTGTCTAGTTGTACATTAAGTTATATATCAGTATGACAGCAATGCCATTAAAACTTTGCTCCAATGGTCTGTTTATTTAGAATAGCTTAGATTGGGTAAGGTTGGGTTGAGTTGCACTGTATTGAATTGAGAAAGAGGAGCCTGTGAACCTACTGCTCCAAAACTTTTGATTTTTTTTTCTCTTAGTTACTTATTTCATTATGATTATAACACTTTAATCTTGGTGATATTATGGGCTAGTGAGCTCTTACGGCTGCGCAGAGGTGAATTTGAATTAAATAAATTTATTCACAGAAAAACTCACATCAGCCTAAAAAAAAGTGTTTCTTAGCAAGTCTGTGTTAAAAAAAACATAAAACAGATCATATAGTTGAGCTACATGTATACAAGATCGTCAGGGAATAATGTCCACCTTGTCTAATGCCTCTTATTCAGGATTTCAAAGCTGCAAATGTGAAGATCCTTGTAGCAACCTCTGTGGCAGCTAGAGGCTTGGATGTGAAGAACCTTGTCCTTGTTGTCAACTATGATTGTCCTAACCACTATGAGGATTACGTGCACAGAGTTGGGTAAGAATGAAGAAAGTTCATTTACCTGGATGGAATTATATGAATTTGGTTATTAGATTGGATCAAATTGGATTAGCTTGAATTGGGATCGGATGAGATTAGAGATTAGATTGTTTCTGGTTGGATTGCCCCAACCATTGTTGAATTATTATTATTATTATTATCATTATTTATTTGGCAAAGGAAATCATAACATATCAGTATACACAATACAAAATAAGACATAATTATCAACCATTGGAACGCCAGGGACAGAAAAAGGTATTAACTAAATTACTGTGGCATAAAGCCTCCTGTCCCAATTCCAATGGATGATTTACATAAAACAGAAATAAGAAGTTTAGCCTTGGGTTACCTTTAAAGTTGAAAAGTACTTAGGGCCTGACAGCAAGGAATAAAAGATACTATAGAAAATGAAAGGAAACTAAAAGAGACAAAGGGGGAGAGAGAGGGAGGGAGAGAGAGAGAGAGAGGGAAAAGTAAAGCAAATCAAGAATGATTGAATGACTGAAATTATATGGGGTTGGATAGCATTAGAATTGACTGAAATTGATTAAATTTAAATCAGATAAGGTTGGGTTTAGTTAGTTTAGCTTCAGTGGTTTCTATGTTTTGTTTTAACAAAATGAACAAAATTTGCAATTTTAATCAGCAATTTCAACCAAATTGGTCACATAATCTGAATCAAGCTCCTATTTTTCAAAAACAGTAGTGCATTATGTAGACAATTCTTGATCATTTCGTTTTATGCCTGTATAATAGTTACCAAAGAATAGCTAGTTTGACCAAACTTCCCAAATACGGTACAATACATTTAGGACAAGTGCTATTGGTAGCAGTTGTTGTCTTTGTACTGTATGTGTTTAAAGCTCACAGGGCGAGCTGGAAATAAGGGCTTTTCATACACCTTCCTAACACCTGAAAAGGCCGAATATGCTGGAGATGTCAACAAGGCGTTTGAGCTGAGCGGTTCTAAGGCAGAATCCATTATACATCTGTCAAGGATTCAAAGATTGATTTATAGGACTGTTATTGTTAACTTATGTATTCTAGGCGCACAGGGCGAGCTGGAAATAAGGGCTTTTCCTACACCTTCCTAACACCTGAGCAGGCCAAATATGCTGGAGATGTCATCAAGGCGTTTGAGCTGAGCGGTTCTAAGGCAGAATCCATTATACATCTGTCAAGGATTCAAAGATTGATTTATAGGACTGTTATTGTTAACTTATGTATTCTAGGCGCACAGGGCGAGCTGGAAATAAGGGCTTTTCCTACACCTTCCTAACACCTGAGCAGGCCAAATATGCTGGAGATGTCATCAAGGCATTTGAGCTGAGCGGTTCTAAGGTACCTGAGGAGCTGAGTGAGATGTGGAGCCTATACTGCAATCAGCAGAAATCTGTGAGTAGCAATCAGGGCCTCCTTTCAACCTTGAATTTCGTCGGCACAGTCAAACCTGCTTTAGTGACCGCCTCTCTACGAAGACCACATTTTTTGTTTCCGTTGAAAATGGTTTCTCATTGAAACATTTAGGAATTTATACTTAAAGGCCACCTGCCTATAAAGACCACTTTTCTTGTCTCCCTTGGGTGGTTTTTATAAACAGGTTTGATTGTAGTTGGACTTTGGTGAAGATTATTTAAAGAGATGGTTCATTGAAATGTGGAAAATGGGCAAATTACACCTCTACAGATTGCGGAGAACATTAACAAAATGAGCAAAGTACTTTTGAAGCCCTCACTGTTGTGAGGAATAAATTAAATGCAATTTTGTTACCCTTTCCTGAACTCACTCGCTTACGTGAATTGACAGCGTTATTTTACATGCGAAACGATGACGTCACAATATGAACCACCTACATCACACCTTCGGGACAATGTTGGATACCCATTGCAATTTTCAGATATGGGTTAAAAAGTTGTTTATATAATTACCGCCAGTGGTGATATTTCCTCTTTCTTGGCATTTTGGATGAGATACACTGAATAAATGATACTTTCTACAACATGTTTGTTTGATTTTTAAATTTTTTTTCCGTCACATTTGAGCATAAAAATAAAAAAAATAATCACATATTCTGAGGGCACTTCAGTGTGTATGTGTCTGATCTGGTTTACATAGAATTGTCCAGATATTCATTACATAAATGTGTGATTAGGCTGATTAATTTACATGTTTGATAAATTTAGTCGTATATAGGACCTGATAAACTGAGAGAAACAGACCAGTCTGGTTCGCGATTCATGGCTAGCTCGAGTGCTGGGCTACGGGCTAGGCTGGCTAGCAAGCTGCGCGAGATGTGATGCACGCATACAGAGGTCAGTGTATTGCACACATAGTACATGCACAGAGTACGCACGCACAGCTACGGGAAACTTGAACGCTACATCGACAATATATTTACTCGCTTATTATAAGTTATATACCATTTATCTAGACTAACGTCAGATTAAGATCCAAAACCATGCCATGGAGGAGCCTTCTGGAGTATAATCAAGTATGTTTTCGTCCATATCCATATTTCCAGGGGATTTTGATGAAGGTAAACAGCGTTAAGTATAAATGGGTATGGTACTCGAGAGTCAATGCAATACATGTGAATCGCATGCAAACTGCATCTTGAACCGTCGTCAATCATTTCAGCTGAGTGGCCCGCTGTTCATATTGTGACATCACTTCAAAAATCAGCTGACTTACGATGTTTTGGGGGCGTTGAGTGGGATGATTTTTCGTCAAGTTCAATAAACTTTTATAAATTTCGCTTGAATGTACAAGTAACACAAATGTAATTATTTTAATCAGTGTAATTTTTAGATTGCAATGATACCCAATTCAGGCCAGTTTGAAATCAATAAACCATCTCTTTAAATTTGGATTTGAATTCATCATGCCAATATTGTTGATATTGTTCAGGAAGGAAAGGTTTCTTCCAAACATGTTTGAGTTTTAAAAACAATACAAGGTAAAAGTAAATGCCAAAGAAAAGTAAAATGTTTGTAATTGTTGAATGTTGATAATGCCAATACCTTTTTTTGATCTATCTTTAAATCCTGTTTAAGTCTTAAATTTTGTTAAAGAAAGAAAATAGGTAATCAAAAATAACAGCTACAAAAGAAAATGTTTAAAGTTTGATGGCTCTAAAATAACTGGTCAATAGACAGAATCTTATTATGATTTCTGTAATTTAAAGTTTGATATAAAAATTAAGAGTTTCAGAATTTCACATACGGATTGAAGATTTAATTGGAACATGTTTATTTTCTGTATCCCCTGTTTTTTAGGAAGGAAAAGAGGTGACCAAAAACAGTGGCTTCAGTGGCAAAGGCTTCAAGTTTGAAGACACTGAGAGAGAGCTTGCCAACGAGAAGAAGAAACTACAGAGGGCCGCTCTTGGTCTTCAAGACTCTGATGATGAAGATGCAGGAATGGATGTAAGAATAACATATTGAGGGGTCAGTGTGATACACAGACGCAACTCCATTTTGGCCATTTTGAGCACTTGGACCTAAAGGAGTGAAGTCTATGTTTCACTAGCCATTGACTTTGATGGGGTGTTTGGTGGAGTTAAGTCTTTGTGTTTCCTGGAAAGCCCACATTTTACTTAACATCTTGATATCAAATTTTGGCAAAATACGGAGTTACGTCTTTGTGTCACTGAACTCTCAATATATCCCTCAAAACTACTTCACACTCCTTGGGTAAACCAAACCTCAAAGAGATTCATTTATCAAAAATTATGGTACATAGTCATCTAGTACAAGATAGCAAGACATCAATTTACATTTGAATGGATACCTGGTAGAAGTAATTTCATTTCCTTAGGGCAGCTAGGCTCAAGCCAGGATAGTAGTAATGATTTGAAAGGATATTGTTTAATATCACCTTTGCTGTTATTGTCATTATTGTAATTCACTGTATAACAAATAGGAATGTACATTGTAATCCCAGAACAATTGAAATTAAAAATCAAAAAGAATTTTGTACAACTTGATTTGAGGGGGATCTTGTGATACATATTCTTTATTCTTTATTGTGACCATAGTAAAGTGTTGCTATTGACCCAAATCAATCACAAATCAATGCCTGATCCATTGCCTCAAGAACTTGCAGTTGACTTTCATAGATTAGTTGCAACTCGTTATAAGGTGAGACCCAGGAAGAAGCTATACCAAAATGTATAATACACTATACTTTCACATTTCTGCAGATCGACGAGAAGATTGAGACTATGTTTGCATCGAAGCGACGCGTCAAGGACGTAACAGCTGATGAGATCCCCGTCGTCCAGCAACCGCAGGCGAACTCTGCCACACCGGGCACGGCACCGGGCGCGGCTCCGGCTGGAACCGCCACCACTCTGCCCGCTGGGGCCAACCAGGCCATGCTGAGCCTGGCTAAGCGAATGGCAGCCAAGATTAATAAGAACCTGGAGAGTGAGAGGAGTGTGGATATGGTTCAGCAAGCAACGCATGCTGTGATGAAAGGAGCCACGCTTGGACAACCTGCAGTATCAGTAAGTTCTCATTGTGGAGCATACTTCATGAAACATGAATAGCAAGGGAGGTAGTGAGATAGGGGTTGAGGGAGATAGAAAGAAAGAGATGGAGAGAGAGGAGGGAGAGAGAGAGAAACACAGAGGGGGAAAGAAAAAGAAAAAATGATGAAAGGAGCTGCTTATGGTCAATGTTCCGTAACCAGTGTATGTTGTAAAGTTTTCAGTAGAGAGGAAGAGAAAAATAAGAGAGGGAGAGAGAGAGAGAGAGAGGGAGGGAGAGAGAAAGGGAGTGAGGGAGAAAGAGAATCAGAGAGGGGGAAAGAAAAAGAGAAAATGATGAAAGGAGCTGCTTATGGTCAATGTTCCGTAACCAGTGTATGTCGTAAAGTTTTCAATAGAGAGGAAGAGAAAAATAAGAGAGGGAGAGAGAGAGAGATTGGGAGTGAGAGAGAAAGAGAATCAGAGAGGGGGAAAGAAAAAGAGAAAATGATGAAAGGAGCTGCTTATGGTCAATGTTCTATAACCGGTGTATGTCGTAAAGTTTTCAAAAGAGAAGAAGAGAAAATAAGAGAGATTGAATAAAGGAAACCCCTACATCTAACAGGTGTATTCATGAATGCACTTTGAATCTATTTTTGATGATCCACAATCACATGTTTATAAGCCTAAATCAATGATGTACATGTACTTGACCATCGCTTTTCAATTTTTTGATGACCTTTGACACAGGCATTCACTAGGGCCGAGCAAATGGCTGGCAAACTCAACGCCAAGCTCAACTACATTCCTAAGATTAATGAAGAAGAGAAGGAGGAGGAACAGCCTAAACCAACCTTCAGGAAATACGAGGAGGAATTGGAGATCAATGACTTCCCTCAAACTGCCAGGTGGAAGGTTACATCAAAGGTAATGAATATGACTAAATGTTTAGTTTCAAGGGCCACACTGATTTCTACATGTGGGACTACAGGGAAAGTTTCAAGTGAAAAAGCCAAGTTGATGTTCTTTGGCCCAAAATAATAGAAATTTAAATTCAAATTGTGGCCTAATACATGTTTTAAACCTCCAACGTGGAATAGAATTGTCATAAATAATAAATTAGCCAACAATCCTAGGAGGGGAGGGGGGCAGTTAAGGTGTTTATATGATGTTTTCTATGTATAAGGTCTTTATTTTGCATGTTCACCTGGCTAAAAATCAAATTATTGTAAATTCCTGTATAGGTCCAAAGAGCCCCTGCTGTAGATCCATATATATATATATCACTTACATTTACCTCATAAGACTGTAAATGATTTGAAGGATCGATGGGTTTGTTTTACCTGACTGCTAAAAGCATTTGTATGTTTGTAAATTAGCAACCAGGGAACCGACGGCTTCAAAAGCTCTCTGAGGGACTTGGTAATGAGGCTTAATGCCTTACCAAATTATACTAGCACAGTGACTTGGTTTTGAACCCGGGGCCTCGCGCTAACAGCACAACTGCTCTACCACTGAGCCTTCGTGTCTCCTCAGCTTGGAGCTAGAAAGGCATTATATTTCATTATCTTACACAGAGTTAACACCCTACTTGCTCTCAACGGACATATCTGCTCTCAACGGACATATCTGCTGTGGATGGACAATGACATTGGAGGCCTCCAAGGAAGTGCTTCCACCCAGCATCTACTAGACTAAGGAAATAGATTTTTACTTGCACAACCTTTTTAAATGCACCAACAAGCATGCACTGCAAATGAGCACCTAAGTTGATTCCTTAGCACTACAACCTCACTTATGGATCCTGCTGAGTAACGTCATAGAAGTAGAAGTGACATTTATTCTTGTTCTTTGTATTTCAGGAGAACCTAGCCCAGATCCAGGACTATAGCGAAGCAGGGATCACGATCAGAGGGACGTACTTCGCCCCTGGAAAAGAACCCAAGGAAGGAGAAAGAAAGCTTTATCTTGCTATCGAAAGTAAGACCCTCTACCTGTCTAACTATTGGTTATATTTATAGAGTTCTGTGATGACTAGACGATCAGAATTAGCATCAACATAGTTATGAAGTAGACTAAACAATTACCTCTTGTATTCTTTGAAGTACCGTTTAACTGAATTCCTGAATGTTATTCAACACAATTTGTATTATACTGTAGTCGATTTTGTATTTCTTCTTTCTTACTTTCATTTCATAATTTTCTTTCAATTCAATTCAATAAAGGTTTATTTGAACATATTTCGCAGTACAACAACTGAATTATAACATGTTATAAAAAGATTGAAATAGATTGTAAATACACATCACAATTGTGAATATAACATATTGAATTAAATACCATATTGCATTAAAATATACTTTACATTGATAAAATTGTAGTTAATGAATGTCATATAACATTGAGACTCAATGCGCCACAGAATAGTTTTATGCCTTAAATGGTGCAATATAAGTGTGTTATATTATTAGTTGTAGTATTAGAATAAGGATCAGTGATTCATTGGGACTGAACCTATGCTACATGGGATCAAAGTTATTGGAAAAGAATGTGATTTGAAGACGTTGAGTGGATTGAATGATCTCTCAGTTGTAATCTTTAATCTGAAAAGTTAAGAGTTGTATTCAGAAAGGAGGAAGGTCTTTGGGCCTTAAAGGATGGAAGGAAAAGAATTATGATGTTGGAAGGTATCAAAGGAAACAATACATACCAAAAGATGAATTAAAGGGCTCGAGGCAGAAAAAATGGAGTGATGTTCATGCTTAAAACCTACTGTACAGCAGAGGAAGAGAGAGAGAGAGAGAGAGAGAGAGAGAGAGCGAGTGAGAGAGAAAGTGTTTGTGTTACAAGAATGTATGTTTCAATGAAGTTGCAGAATCTGTATAGATCTTGAAAATTAATGTAGTTAATCTTATGTGATTTCTGACATATTAAGTCTATTTTTTTTTAAATCTTCATTTTCAGGTGTCAGTGACAGAGCTGTGTCGAAGGCCAAAGCTGAGATCACAAGATTAGTCAAGGATGAACTAGTCAGACTGGTAAGAAATGAAATTCACATTCACATACAAATTCATTAATTTCATATCCCTTTAACAAAATGCAATGTATGAAGATATAGATGAATTAAGAACAACATTGTAAAAAAAAAATAGACAAATGATACAAATGAGCAAATGATGCGAACACTGCGATGAAGTGGGTGTAATGGAGTAGCAAAGGCCATTGACGAGTTGAGGCTACTCCCTGTATTGACGTTCATCACTGTGACAAGCTACAATATACACAAATATATGGAACAACAAAGTAATGACAATAAAGAAGATTAACAAAACACAAACACACACAAGCAAAATATAAGATTTATATTTCATGCAGATTGTAATTCATTGCTACAAAGGTAATTGTGAGTTTTGTTAATGATAAGAAAAATTCAATTTTACAGATATATACCAAACTTACACTGAATTTTCAAAACTTTATTAAAGATAATAACTGGTTTTTGGAAAGTTCTTGAAAGGCGGTTGCATTTCTGAACTGAGCCTTTAATCACCATGGCAGTGTCTCATGAAACCGTACAAGTTCATGGACATCCCATTGAAATGCGTGCATTAAGTTTAACACGCGTATCAATGGGATGTCAGTGAACTTGAACTTATGACGGTTTTATGAAACGTTGCCCATATCACCAAACCTATGTGTGATTGACTCTAAACACCGCACGCATGCTTATAGAACTCATCAAAGTTTGGCTAAGACATGTATTACAATTCAAACTATATATCTGTTTGTACAATTGCAAATCTGCAAGGGAAATAGAGATATTCAAAAATGGTGTAACGAGTATGATGTATTTAGTGGTGATTGATACACTACTTCATTACACTTAAGTTTTAAGTTTAGTGTTTCATAGNGTTAATGAATGTCATATAACATTGAGACTCAATGCGCCACAGAATAGTTTTATGCCTTAAATGGTGCAATATAAGTGTGTTATATTATTAGTTGTAGTATTAGAATAAGGATCAGTGATTCATTGGGACTGAACCTATGCTACATGGGATCAAAGTTATTGGAAAAGAATGTGATTTGAAGACGTTGAGTGGATTGAATGATCTCTTAGTTGTGATCTTTAATCTGAAAAGTTAAGAGTTGTATTCAGAAAGGAGGAAGGTCTTTGGGCGTTAAAGGATGGAAGGAAAAGAAATATGATGTTGGAAGGTATCAAAGGAAACGATACATACCAAAAGATGAAGGAAAGGGCTCAAGGCAGAAAAAATGGAGTGATGTTCATGCTTAAAACCTGCTGTACAGCAGAGCAAGAGAGAGAGAGAGAGTGAGAGAGAGAGTGTTTGTGTAACAAGAATGTATGTTTCAATGAAGTTGCAGAATCTGTATAGATCTTGAAAATTAATGTAGTTAATCTTATGTGATTTCTGACATATTAAGTCTATTTTTTTTTAAATCTTCATTTTCAGGTGTCAGTGACAGAGCTGTGTCGAAGGCCAAAGCTGAGATCACAAGATTAGTCAAGGATGAACTAGTCAGACTGGTAAGAAATGAAATTCACATTCACATACAAATTCATTAATTTCATATCCCTTTAACAAAATGCAATGTATGAAGATATAGATGAATTAAGAACAACATTGTAAAAAAAAAATAGACAAATGATACAAATGAGCAAATGATGCGAACACTGCGATGAAGTGGGTGTAATGGAGTAGCAAAGGCCATTGACGAGTTGAGGCTACTCCCTGTATTGACGTTCATCACTGTGACAAGCTACAATATACACAAATATATGGAACAACAAAGTAATGACAATAAAGAAGATTAACAAAACACAAACACACACAAGCAAAATATAAGATTTATATTTCATGCAGATTGTAATTCATTGCTACAAAGGTAATTGTGAGTTTTGTTAATGATAAGAAAAATTCAATTTTACAGATATATACCAAACTTACACTGAATTTTCAAAACTTTATTAAAGATAATAACTGGTTTTTGGAAAGTTCTTGAAAGGCGGTTGCATTTCTGAACTGAGCCTTTAATCACCATGGCAGTGTCTCATGAAACCGTACAAGTTCATGGACATCCCATTGAAATGCGTGCATTAAGTTTAACACGCGTATCAATGGGATGTCAGTGAACTTGAACTTATGACGGTTTTATGAAACGTTGCCCATATCACCAAACCTATGTGTGATTGACTCTAAACACCGCACGCATGCTTATAGAACTCATCAAAGTTTGGCTAAGACATGTATTACAATTCAAACTATATATCTGTTTGTACAATTGCAAATCTGCAAGGGAAATAGAGATATTCAAAAATGGTGTAACGAGTATGATGTATTTAGTGGTGATTGATACACTACTTCATTACACTTAAGTTTTAAGTTTAGTGTTTCATAAAATTTCATGTTTAATGTATGTACACTCATATTCATGTTTATGTGACTATTTCTACTCAATGGATACCGGTGCATTATAAGTGTTTATACTATTATTATATAGTTATGTTGATCTAATCACTTATCCGTCTTATTCATATTTTTTTTTCCAGCAAAACTCGTATCAACCTACCAACAAAGGGAGGTATAAGGTTCTCTGAGTGTCTTTTAATCTCCATCCACCAAGTCTTCACCAAGGACAGTAACATCATATTAACCCTTTACCCACTGGAACCAGGTGGTCCCTGTATTAAGAATATGTGAATGAGAGAATTCAGTAGCCAAAGGATTAAGGAACAGAGCATCTCATGAACCGATGGACCACTCAAGAATGGACATTTCTTCTGCCTGTTTATATTTTAAATTTGTTGAGCGCAGCAACTTTCCAGGTCTTGTAGTTCGGACTGTGACCCATTTGTCCTGCAGTCCATATCTTCTGGTTCAGATCTGCTTCCATAATACAGTCAAACCTGCTTTTAAAGTGACCACTTGTCTACAAAGACCACATTTGTTGTTCCCCTTGAAACTGGTTGTTCATTGAAACATGTACAAAAGGAACCTGTTCATAAAGACCACTTTTCTTGTCTCCCTTGAGTGGCCTTATAGACAGGTTTCACTGTACAGTATTTGTTGCATTATCCTGGGTATGATAGCCTGAATCCCATGGCCTAAACATTGGTTTATTTATTATTGATAGCCCAACAAGTCCTTAAAATCAAAAGACAAAGAAAACAAATATATGTCCCCTCACTATCTTTGAAATATATAAGTAGAAACAAAAAAGATTGGTTCCTTATTTTTCACAACTTAAAGGCACATTTGAAATATGTGTTTTTTGTTTTTGCCCATATTTTGTAGATTTTTGTTATTTTTGTTGAAATTTTTACCTTGGTTGGGCCATTGTAAATAGCAGGTCTACATCATGTGCTACATTTAAATCATGTTTGTGAATTGTTAGACTTTTATTTTGACTGTTGATTTCAGCTTGTTATCTAAAGATAAGCTAACCAAACAATGGAGAACATGTTCAACTGCTCAGTATGGGGTCAAATTTAGATTGAAATAGGATATCTTCACAATGATGGGCTTCAGATATTTATTGAGCCTGTTTCTGTGCTTTTGGTAATTTGTCCCAAGTGAAATTATCACCAAATACCTTTTGTAAAAATGACTGTGTCAACAAACACTGTTGCTGAGATGAATGAGCTCATCTAAACCACATAGGAAGTTTTTTTTTATCATCCATGATTTTTGTTGTCTCCTGTTTTAGAAAATAGATTTTTATAAAAATCAAATTGTAGGTCCAAGATTGTCATTTCTAATGTTTTAGCAAGACCAATACTAGAATTGAAAGACTTTACCAAAAGGTTGTATCCCTTGTAGAAGTTGTTTATGTTATAACAAGATTATTTAGAATTTATTCAAAAAGTGTTTGGTTGCGTCCTTGGATTCCTAGTACCTTCATTATGAAGTTTTGGTTTCCAATAAAAATTTATCAATGCAGTATCTAAGGACCATTAATTATGTTGATTCATTTCTGAAAAATAATATGTCATTTTCTTTGTCAAATATGGTCAGATTTACATGGATTTATAGTTTGTGTGACATCACTTGTGAAATATTCAACAAATATTTACTGGAGTGCACTCAAATGTAAAAGTTATCGAACTTGTTTTCTTGCAGCCACAACCATTAACATATTGTCAAAAACTATTACTGCAACAAAATATCTTCATGTTTACCTTACTTCCTTTCAATAAGAGAATTTGAAACAAGAATTTTTATTCATTGACATAAATCAAACCATAGGTATTACTACTCCATGAAAATATTTATGAAATGATTTCATGATCATGCTTCATTTTAAAGGAAATTACATTTCAATATATGTATGCTTTTGCTTAATGCTTGACGGGTTTTAATTTGAAAGTTTATAAATGGCCACATAGAAGCCTTTCCTTGTGAAATATTTAAGCTGAGAAAACATTATTTTTCAGCAGCAATATGACGTTTGTTTATTATGGTAGTTCAAATGTAAACTTCGTTTTCCGTTTTGCTTGAAAATTAAATTATGGTCTGATCAAAAAATATTCTTCAGTATTTTCATAGCCCTTTCAAAATGAAAAGTGATATTTGAATCACTGCAATTGTCATATTATTATTTTTTTGTTGTTAAATTTTTATTTGTTTCTTCTATAAAAGTTTTTCATCAGCTAGAGTTAAATGGGATGCCCATTCCTAATCAAGATTTGAAAACAACAAATCTCATTTTTAAAATGATGTTATTGTAAATAAAATTGTAAATTTTTTGACAATGCTTGATGTCTGGCTATATTGCTATATTTGTTTCCACTGTCCATTATACCTGTATAATTGGAGCAAATTAAGAATAGAAGTAAAGATACCGGTAGTTTTAAACATGATATGAGAGGTGAAAGAGAAAATGAGAATCTCGAGTGGATGCGAGTTTTAGAGACAGAGTATGGGTCACTGAAAACTAATTATAGTGGAGAATAGAAGAGGCTACAAGATAGGGGGAGAGAGAAAGGTAGGAGAGAGAGGGGGATCGAGTGGAAAGAGAGAGATGCATGGAGAGAGAGAGAGAGAGAGAGAGAGGTGGAGAGAGGATATGGACGCCAGGAGGAGGTACCAGTATTTGTTTAAATACTGAAATGACGAATCATCCAGCTAACTGTAGGCCAGCTAGTATAATTATTCATATGACAAAGTCACTGGCTGATACATGTAAGTAATACAGTCAATCAGATTCCTCAGATCAGTATAAGAAATATGTTGATTATAAGAATGTCTTGGTTAATACTCTTCATATAGCCAAGCAAAATTATTACAATGATTTGTTCCACAGTGTTAAAGGCGATATAAGAAAAACTTGGGTCTCACATCAATGAATTGTTAGGTCGGTTAAATAGGCATTCACTTCCTCAAGAGATGGATTTTAATGGAGTGCTCCTATCACCTGCCAAGGATAAGGCTGAAAGTTTTAATAAATATTTCATTGGATTACCCATGAAAATCAGTACATATATTCCTCAGGTACCACAATCTTTTCATTAATATATGAAACAGTGTGAAGATAATGCATCTATGTTTCTAAAGCCAACTTCAAACTCTGAGATCATCGATATTGTGTCATCTTTGAAACCATCTAAATCTAGTGGTTCTGATGATATCTCACCTAGGATTGTAAAGGAGTGCATTCACCTTTTTATTGATCCCTTATGTAAAATCATTAATATGTCTTTATCTCAGGGAATTGTTCCAGATTAACTCAAGGTAGCTAAAGTGGTACCAGTATATAAAAAATCTGACCATAAAATTTCATTAATTATAGGCCAATAGCACTGTTACCAATCTTTTCTAAAAATCTTGAGAAAATAATTTATAAACGCTTAAATTAGTTTCTATCTAAAAAGAATATCTTGATTCCTCAGCAGTGCGGTTTTCATAAGCACTTCTCCACTCAAATGGGTGTGTTTAATTTATTAAGTAATATCATAAAAGCTATTGATGGAGACAAGTATGGTCTGGGGATACTCTTAGATCTATCTAAGGTGTTTGATACCAACTATGGCATCCTCAGGAAACTAGAGCATTATGGAATATGTGGTGTAGCATTGTCTTGGTTCCAAAGCTATCTGTTTGACAGGACTCAATTTGTTGTGGTGGATGGTACTAGCCCAACTTGCTTCTATTATGGCGTACCTCATTGTTCTTGGTCCCCTGTTGTTTTTAATCTATATAAATGATATAATACACTTGTCAACATTATTCTCACACTCCCTGTTTGCTGATGTTACCAGCTTGCTGCTGGTTGATAAGAAGGCTGAAGATTTATTACTAATTGCATTAATCAAGAGATTCAGAAACTGTATGCTTGGTATTGTTGTAATAAGTTATTGTTGAATATTCAAGAAACCAAACGTGTTATTTTCCGCTCAAAGGGTAAAAAACTTCCGGATGGTATTACTTTTCTTAATGTTGGAGGCCATGATGTTGCGCTCAGTGAAAATGTTCAGTTCTTAGGGTTAACTATGGATCAGCATTTATCTTGGAAGAATCATTTAGATGTTGTATGCACTAAATTGTCCCGAAGTGTAGGTGTTATTTTTAGATTGAAATTTATTTTACCTAAAAGAGTGCTGATAACATTATATAATAGTATTATTCTTCCATATTTGACATATTGTAATGTCGCTTGGGGAAACACTTTTAAGTCATATCTTGATAAGTTGAGAGTATTGCAGAAAAGGGCAATAAGGCTTATTACTAATTCTAATTATAGACATCCAAGTTCTCCATTGTTCCTTTGACTAAGAATGTTACAACTAAGTGCACTTGTGTCGTTTATAATTGCGTATTGTTTATGTATAAACTTCAGTCTATGCCTCATGAATGTACATTAAAGGATTTATTCCGTAAAAACTCACAAATTCATAATTATAATACACGTCGAAAGGGTTTTATTCATCAACCTTTTTCAAGAACAAATATCACTCTGACCTCTTACATAAAAGAATGGAACAGTTTGCCTGTGATATGGCATAATTCTACTTTTTCTACTATTTCTACTTTGTCTACTATTTCTCATTTTCATATGCTTATAGACCACTAAGGACTGTGTGTGTGTGTGTGTGTGTGTGCGCGTGTGTGTGTGTGTGTGGTGTGCGTGTGTGCGTGTGTGAGTGCGGGTGTGTGAATATCTGTTTGTGTACTATATTCTGTAGCTTAGTTTGTTTCCAAAGTGTATAAACGTTACATTGGCTTTTATTCTCCTTGCCATATATGTATTTTGTTGAGGGCCTGGCTCACAAGCTAATTAGCTTCTACAGGGTTCCTAAAACCATTTACTTGTTGATGTAATCAAGTTAATTAATGTACTATTACCAGTCTCTTTTTCATGTAAAAGATTATATCATGTTTAGTGTGGTTTTGAATAAATGAACTTGAACTTGAACTTGAGCAAGAAAGATGGAGAGAGGATATATATGGAAGCAATTAGGAGGAGGTACCAGTATTTTTTTGAATACTGAAATGAAGCCATCATATCCAGCTAACTGTAGGCCAGCTAGTATAATTATTTATATGACAATTAAAGTCACGTCTTGGCTGACTATATACAGCCAATCGACAGAAAGATAGATAAATTAGAGAGAGAGAGAGAGAGAGAGAAAAGATGGGGGAAGCAAAATTTAGCAACAAATAGAAAAGGGCCTATGAAATCAATAAAGGAAGAGAAGAGTAAAGGGCCTATGAAGAAGAAGAAAAACAAGGATATGTACGATGAGGGAGAAAAGCGTATGTGGAAGAACTTCAGAAATTTGCCTAACTTTACAGCTGGTTAAAGTCAATTGCACAAACTTTTTTCCAGGCTCTTTTCTATTCATCTGCACGTGATACTGCATACATACGTGCATTAAAGCAGTATATGTGTATCACCACGGATTTTATCGTATCAACAAAAGAAAATAATTCACATGACTCGACTGCTTGCTTGACTAGCAATTTCAGATACGAGTGCATACCATACTCGCCGACCAATCAATACTCTTGATAATAGCACTGACTGAAACGCAGTTAGCCAATCACGTTATGTGTACGAAGTGAATCACATTCAGGCGCCCCGTTTCTGAAACCTCATCATGTGACTTTTATAAACAACACAAGCACTCGCGCGTAGTATGCATGCAGTCATTGAACTATATAGGCCTTCTATTGTATACACTGTGTACTTTTGGCATGCATGCAACGCGAAGCCCATACGGTAAACTACACAGATAATCGGTGCAGCGAGAGGAGATTTTCCAAGTTTCAAGCAACGATCATGATGTGAAAATGGCTTTAATTCATCGACTTTTCCAAAATTCCCGTGAAAAGAGGCGCTCCAACAGCACCTGGGGATGCGGAGCTTCAAGGAAGGAGAATTTAGAGTAAGTTCAGTGCAGTGAATAACGGGTGCACGGTGCCGGGTGATCATGATCATGTCGGTTCACACACGTCCACTGGGCATGGCACCAGTGCAGTGCAGTGGCAGTGCAGACAGAATAGACCTAGATCTAGATCTAGAATCACAAAATTCACAGAGTCGTTTTTTGACAACATATTACATAACAACATGTAGTCACATAGAAATACTCACATTCACAACAGTTTGGCGCTTGTTCAGAAACCTATCCAAAATTTGACCCTTAACTCTAGACTGAAATTGTCTGTCTCTTTCATAGTCATACGTTAGCATTAACCATCCTGGATCGATGAACAGGCGCAGGCTAGACCTAGATCTACAACATCGTGTATTAAAGTAAAGTAAAGTAAGTAAAGTTAGTCTCTGATTTGGGTAGGGTGGGCTCTGTCTTCAGAACAGGCCCATAGGCCATATGCTTTTGTGTTCACGTTCGGTGTTATGGTTCTTCACACCAAAGTTGGCAAAACTACTGGCCAAATTCCACACTTCACAGGATGCATATCCGGTGCATCTTATTTTGACCGTATTTTAAACTTACGCTGCGCATGACGTCGTCTAAGTCTCATCTTCTTACATAGATCTAGTCTAGATCTACATGTATGCCGAAGGCAAAAGGATTATGAAGGAAAAACTGTGCACGAGCTACGAGTTCGTAATGACATGCACAGTTTTTCTGTTATAATCATTTTGCCTTTGGGCGTACACTAGAAAGGATGAGATTTAGATGACGTCATGCGCAGCGAGGGTTTAAAGTAACTACCGCTGCAAGATTTTTATCATGGATGTCGATTTTAACCCATAATTTCCTAAAAAGGGACTGTTAAACGGATTATTTCAGTCAAGTTGGTAAATGGAACTAAAGTAGTTAAGCCTAAACCTAATTGTCAAAATAAGATGCACCGAATATGCATCCTGTGGAATTTGGCTGGTAGTTTTGCAAAGTTTGATGTAAAGAAACGTTACACCGAACGTGAACACTAAAGCGTATGGGCCTGTTCTGTCTCTAAAGAGAGAGCCGACCCTACCCAAATCAGAGGCTAACGAACGAAGAGACAGAAAAATTTGGTCTAGGAGATACCCTAGACCTACTATAACATACCCAAAATGAAGTGAATATTCATTAAATGTCCAAACAAAGATCAGGAGTGAAAATTTGTTATGTTTATGACCCGTTTTGTGTCAATTTTTTTGTTATTTTTGGAGCATTTTGGGGGATAAACTTTATATAATTACCGGTATACACTTTTTCACAGGTTTCACGGCAAACCGCTGCACAATACAAGTGCATACCGATGATGGGTTGCGGCAGCGCGCGTGCTCCTGTGTGAAATTATCTACAGTAATGAGGATCTGAGACATCTTTCTTTTCCTAAAAACAAAGACATTTATCACAATCACTGCAAGCCACCACACAATACAAATGGGTTCCGGGCGGGCGACCGATAATATAAAAAAATACATTTTAAAAACTATTTTTGTTATAGATGATGACAGAAGTGTTGGTTAATTATTACTCATAGTTATAAAAAAATGCATTTTTAACTTTGTCGTTACAGATCACCAGAAGTGCTGGTTTCTCATAAATGGTAAGATTTATTTAGTAGTTTTGTCAGCCATGCAACATAATGGAATTGATAGATTCCACCTAAAATAAAACAAAAATAAAAAGTCCATTCATGGAAATCGAAAAGCGAATGAAGTTTACAGTTGGTCTCAGTAGACATACAAATTAAGCACTTGTGTTGTGTTGTATGCTAATAAGTATCTGGTTTGCCCACTCAACTCACCAATGATCAAAGTCACGAAATGCATGCTACATGTTACATGTATCTTGCGAATGCCAGCGATTAGTCTACTGAGCCCATATTATCCTGCCAGTATCCCCTTTTCCGTGCGGCCTCTGTACGGAGGAAGCAGGCAGCCATGAGATTTTTTGTACAAATTCACAGGCTCCGCGGGGCTCTGTGGCCTCTACGATTTTGTTTCGCAGAAAGTTATACAAATTTGAAAAATCGTAAGCCCGTAGTCCGTAGACATGTCGTAGGTGTCATTGCACAAAACCAGCACGAATTTGCACATATAGGACTACGAACGGTACAATAATTATACCACTATGGTACTGGACATTTCCACACATTTTACCGACAATTTTATCTTGCATTGTTGACATGAAGACGAAAATAATCTTCCAAAAACAACATCTGCCAATAGATCTTGATCTAAGTTCGTGCCAATGCATTGCAAAAGTAAAAGAAGGGCCGTTTAATGGACCTGCTGCGAAGCATCCAGCACGTGAAGTCTCCATTTTCAATCCAATGTATACATTACAAAAAACTGCAGGGTATGGCATCGGTGCGGGATGGACGAGCGGTCTAAGGCGCTGGTTTCGGGTCCATTCTACATGTGTCGGCAAGAGATCGAATCCAGACTTCGTGTAAATTTTTTTTGTTTTTAAGACCGAAAAAGATGGGTGCGGTTAATACACGAGGGCAGTTTATACAACGTTAATTACGGTAGACAATAGCCCTGATCTGAGTTTAGAATATTAGACAACATTTAACATCAAAGTTATTGCTTCAAATACAATGTATGGAGGTTTTCCAAGATCAACCACAACTCATCGTTCAATAGGAATAGGATCGTCATAATCAAGATAGTTACCGCAGAGCCATCATGTGGTAGCATACCATATGGTTTCAAGTAACAGAGAGTATCATTCTCAACAATAGGGAAGGGGCTCACATGACAGGTCTGTTTACTTACAGTCATATGTAGGTTCTGATTTGAAAATTCAAAGTTGTTTTGCAGTTAGGAATCGTGCAGACTCACCTGTTGAAATTTACAAGACTTCTAGTAACTGGAAGTTAAAAAAAGACCACTTATGTTAAGGTTAGCGGAACTTAGTGCCCTAGCAGAAAAACTACAAGCAGTGGAAGGAGCAGTGTTCTCATTCGCAGTTATGCGTTGGGTTAATGCAAACCATGCCATTAACTTAAAGGCTTACACCAGCTTGTAATTAAAATGAATCCTCTCCCAAGGCTTTAGTTAACTCTGAATACTCATTTTTTGGTCCAATGTGAACCCAACCCTCATCGTTTTTAGTGGCATATATGTTGTGTATAACTCGTAAACTTGTACTTTTAAACTGATGGCCCATGTGAACATGCCTGTACATTCAGCTATAGACTAATCGGACTGACTGGATGAGTTCCAAGGTCAGATGTCTCTCACATGGATTATCACAATCACATGACAATTTAAAGCTGTTGTGTAGAATTGTGAACACAGGTGTTGCTTCTTTTTCATTTCTTTCGCCAGCACTTAACAGGTTTTGTTTACAGCCCTGAACAGTCACCCAAAAGACTTTGATTTTATGGTTAAAGGGTTCAAGGTTCTATAGTACATGGAAATATACCGGTATCCAAAAGTGAATTTCAATCTCTGGGTATTTGTTATTATCTATTTATTTTTTTATAAAGGTTTTAAAAAAACATGAGCAACTTTTCAACCAGGAAGCTGTTCAAGTAACAAATTCCCGATTGGCAACATTCCCCCACAGTCGTTTATTGTCCTAACAAACTAATCTTATTGTCTCCCAACTGTGGAGAAGTCTCACACTTCTTTAAGCCCCAACCTGTCTGAATATGGATGTAACGTGAAGCTTTCATTTTCCAATGTGGAGCATAACCTTCAAATGGATGGCTTGTATCTCAGTAGAACCTCTAAGATGTTGTTTCTTAAATTTAGAAACCCCAGACCTTAAAAAGAATACTCTTTAGGTCTAGACTTACTATTCACAATTCCTGTAATTTGCACAAGGAGGATTACTGCACGTGGATAGATATCTAGTAATTTATTATATACATGTAAATTATGAAATCAAAACTTTGAATCACATGTTCATCTACCACAGGATTGCATTACAGAGAAATTACAACAAAAGGTTTTGAGGTTTTGTTTCCTTATACCTGTTAGAGAGAAACATTCATAGGGGCTTTAGAGAGTGGGCTGAAAGGATACTTCTTGTTTCCTTCCTTTTGTATGTATTCACTGTGATTCTCATCGTCTCCCTCGCATTCATGCAAAAGAGGCTGTGTTGATGTTCAACTTTTGCGTGGGAATAATGCACATCATTATGCAAATTTAAAAGGTCACCAGCGTATTGCATTTGAATGCATTCTCAAAGGGATACTGAGAATTACATGCTCAGTTGCACATTGATCTTTCCAGTAAATGGCTCTTGTAATATTTGCTTAGCATTTGTGATAAGTTTTGTGGCCTTTTTTATGTTGTCTTTGAAGACATTTTAAGTAACGTGTGTTTGTACAATCACCAGTACATAATACATGAACATGCACATTTAATAAAAGCTTTTGTATATCGGTATATATATTTTTTTTTAAACAGATGTGTAGAATTCAGACATGATTATCTAGAGGCTTGTTATCAAACGTACGCTAGATCAGAGTCATAATAGTAGCACAACATCCAATAAAATATGATGTATAAAAAACTGCCCTTGATTTGCATCAAGAAATAAAGTTATCGAACGGGTCTATCTTTTTGGAGTCATTTCTTTTCTTTGTATAGAAGAAATAATAGATAAGTAAACAAATATCTTATCAAGCTTGATTACTGTTCCTCACACAAATGCATATCATCATAGATAGGTATTTCTCCTGTATATTTATTAGGTACGGTGTATGTGTAGTTTCTCTTTTGATTGTTTACAACATTACGGGATTTAACATGAAACCATGAGTGCGGAGGTTGTAATGGTACTCCCGATACACACGGGTGTTTATTGGCATTGATCACAGACATTCCCAGCTAGAGGGATTGTTTTGATGAGTCAGAATAGCATGAGAAATGATCACAAGAAGTGTTGTAATCACCACAACTTGCTGTGCCTTGCCAAGAATCGTCATCGTACGGTCCGGGAATCAAGTTTCTTGTTATGACGAGGAAGGAAGAAATAATTTGTATTGCTTATTATCTGTATTATGCGGTCGATCCCATCAGGCGGGTAGATCGGAAGTTCAAATCTACTTCAGCAAAAAAAAAGAAATAAAAAATTGCATGTCTAGCTTGATGGCTCATCATCATTATAATCCAATGTATTGCAATATTTGATTGAGGGTTAAAGCAGAGATTGATTGATCAGCCTCGGCCCATGATGCAAAGTTTTTAAAGTGTGTTGACCTTTCCTTTGCTGAAAAAAAATACAAAAAGAAAGTAAATTATGAACGCTCTTTTGCTCAGTGTGGCTGAACTGTGTGACTAGCAATTTTACACTGATGAACTACAGAACTGGTGCATGATATTTTGTAAACCCCCTTGCAGAAATAGTGTGGGTGTTTTTGTTTCACTTTGGTCTGTATGTCAAGCTGTCAACCATTCAACACTTGAAAAAAGGTTTGTGATTGCCTTTCAGTGAGAGGAATGGTTTAGCGCAGGCAGTCAAGCATGGGGTGGTTTGTTTGGAACTGAGGATATTCTTCTATTGTGTTTTGCTTGAACTGCAGTACCTTTTACCACATAATCAGTGCTCAGTTGACATGGTACTTAATGTATCTCCCTCTGTGAGTCACAAATATGTGACACCAAATCACTTGATTTCATCTTAAAGGCATTGCATCAAAATTGTCAAAAAGTTACATGAATGGAAAGATTGTAGGGTCAAAGTTTCGTTGTGACTGGAAAACTTATGGTGGTTTTTTCCTTTAAGCCAAGTATGCACTTTTTGTCAAATATGGCTGCAATGCAAAGTCTGGAATGTATAATTGTGTGCCAAACATGCATGAGGCATGGCTTGGGCAAGGCCTCATCCTTTCTTGGAAATGTTTTATTAAACCTGTGCCAACCATTTGTCGCATGTTTTACAATGTGCATGGTGAAATTATACCCCCCTCCAAATCGTTTTCGAATAAAAACTTATTTTTAAAAAGGTATTCAGGAACATTCCAAGAAGGAAACTGTCAACACTGTTCATGTTCGTATAAATTCTTGTTCTCAGGTTTGTCACACCTTATCATAGGTATTGCTTAGCTGCACTTTTTTAAGAGGATACAAGGATTTAGTGCTGAATTGTATTATTTACTTAGGCACCTAAGCATTCAAGGAAGTTATTTCTATTACATGTTGCTAGTTGGATACCCAAGTAACACTCTCAATAAAACTGTAGCAAGGCTACAATATTGACACACACCTACTGTATTATTTACCACACCTGGGTTTGGTGTGGCAAATCCAGTTTAAAGGGATCCGGTAACTTTGTCTCAGATTCTGAAACAAAATTCTGGATTTAGCTCATGATGCAATGATAATTATAAACCTTTAGGTCAGTCAGGAACCCCATGACTTTTACAAGCCGATCGCCTGTCTTGATTATCAAGATTTTTATGATTAGAATTACAAATTTTGAACACCGTCCGCCTGACGGTTTTCATAACACTACAGTCTATTGGGAAAAATGAGTATGGTAAAACCGGTCACTCAAAGATTTTAACTTTTTTGAGGCACTTCTTGATCATTTTGAAGCGCAATTTTTTTAGGGCTTCAATATTACACCATATCACAGACACTTATAACACGTAAGGCCGTGTATCTCAGATTAAACATTGTTAAACGATCCCTTTAATGCATTATCAAAGGCAAATATTGTCAGTCACAAGTAGAATTCAAACAAATTGATCAGTTTTTTGGTCTTGTACAAAAGTTGCAATAATACTACTACTAATAATAACAACATTCATAATGCGCACATATCCACTCCAAGAGATGCTCAAGGCGCCTAACAAGGTAAATACATTAAACATAAGGAAGTACATGAGAAGTTACAGAGAACGAAAAAAATTACATAACTAAATATAATTAAACAACATTAATTACATCAGATTGTGAAATACACTACGTCTTAACTAAGGAATTTGGACATTAGATAGGTTGATAACATATAATTTGCAATTGATATCAATCACAGCTCTGTATTAATAAAGAGAGAGATTTGATCGATTTCAATTACATTTTCTTTGTAATCAATCGCTACTCTTTTTATGTGACAACAATTCTGAATATTTATGCAGGTTGCAGAATTTACGTGCTGCATTTTGAATTCATGATCTTACTTTTATTCATTTGTTTGTTTTTGCATCAGTATAGGCCAACATATCAATGAATAGCCTAGGCCTTATAGCAGAAAAATACTGGTAGCAGGTGTAACATGGGCAATGTACAATGCACATCAGTTGTACCATGCATTTCACTAGCTGTGATAGTTCGGTATACTTCATTGTCTTTATCATCGTTAAAACCAAGTCATGTGATGTCCGATTCGTATTGATTTCATAATTTCCTACCATGCCAACGAAAAACTGGCACGCTGCCAATATTCTCAAATATTGCTACATGTATGAGAAGTAGCAAAATGGGACTTGTAAAAATGACCTCGAGTTTAGTCTAACTTCCAGGCTTACAGGGTTAATTGAATTCAGGACTGGATCATTTCAATTAGAGTTGAATTTAAAACTTGGATTCATGTGATGACAGAATTATTGTCCCTAGCAATTCTTGAAAATAAAAAGATAGGAGCTACATGTACGTAAAGTGTACTGTAAAAAGGAGATCTTATTTTTGTACTTTTTACTTCATTAATGTACATGTACTTAGATTATTTCTGCAGCTTGTTTTTCATGTTTCAGAGCTCTCTAGATCAAGCTTTCCTGAGCTACACATGTACGCATTAATCGCTTAATGTTACTTCTCCCACTTATTTTCATAGTTGTAGTTTTTATGTAGGGTCTTTATCTTTTTGTATTTTTCTAGAGTTCTTTTTCAAGTTTTCAGGGCTCTTCTTGGGCTTTTCTTGGGCTTTCCCAAGCCAGTACATCACTCACTTTTTCTACCCCCCCCCCTCTCTGAACTCCCCAGCATATAGACCTTCATACATGTATGTTCCTGAAATCTTGTGTTGATTACATTGTCGGTTCTATTGGAAAGGAGCTTCATAAAAGCTCGTTTTTTTTTCATTTTTTTCATTTTTTCATTTTTTCATTTTTTCAGAGCTCTCCTAGACCTTTCTCAAGCAACTTCTCCCTTTTCATCTGTCTTTTCTTTCCTCTGGACTCCCAAGCATGGAGACCTTCCTTCATTCCTTGACATTGATGGTCATTGGAAAAGATCTTCATACTCATGTTATGTTTACATTTCAGATTTGACTTAAATAGGTGTTAAAGACACTTGGCGATTGGCTCTCATGGGGAATTCGACACCATTTGGGTTTATACTCAATAACAGGTGTTGTCAATAACCAGGATATAACCTTCAGTCTTATGACCAATAGGCCTTATGCAATACTCCCGCATTTTCCATCCATTACCCATATATGGTAAAATCTTTATCTCCCCTCACCGAAGACTCTCCCGGAGACTGGGGGTATTCCCTGTGTGCAGACTACATATTTCCACCAAATCTGTTGTAAGCTGCTTACTACCTTCTGCACATGCAAACTGACAATGCCTTCTCACTTTAAAGTGATCGTTTAACAATGTTAAATCTGAGATACACGACCCTACGTGCTATCAGTGTCTGTGATATGGTGACATATTGAAACCTAAAAAAAATTGCGCTTCAAAATGATCAAGAAGTGCCTCAAAAAAGTAAAAATCTTTGGGTGACCGGTTTTACCATACTCGTTTTCCCCAGTAGACTGTAGTGTTATGAAAACGTCAGGCGAACGGTTTTCAGAATTTGTAATTCCAATCATTAATATCTTGATAATCAGACAGGCGATCGGCTTGTAAAAGTCATGGGGTTCCTGACTGACCTAAAGGTTTATAATTATCATTGCATCATGAGAAACATGTAAATCCAGAATTTTGTTTCAGAATCTGAGACAAAGTTACAGGATCCCTTTAAAGAGAAGGTTGAGTTCTTGGAAGAGGTGACAGATACATGTAATTTGTGAGCGTTATCATAGTATTATGCAAGTGTGGAAGAACATCAGATTAAACATGTTCACTGAAAAGCATGGCTCTTCAAATGCCTTAATATTCTAAATATAGCATGTAACAGCATAACAATCGGGACGGATTTTTACGCCACATGTTTGCGTAGTCCTATATACATCTTTCTGTGTACAGCGCTTGTAAGCGTATAAAGACTGGGCCAAATTTGTTATGATTTTGATATGTCAAGAACCTTGCAGTACACACTAACATTATATGCTAAATGATCAATCTTTTCTGGTCAATTCCACAACGTTTCTTTCACAATGCAATCTCATGACCAGAAATCAACTTTCTATTTAAAGGTAATACAAAGTTTTGGTATGGGGTCATGAATTTGGTTCAAATGAACATATTCAAAGCAAATGCAATCCTATATTATTCAGTGATCGTTGTCGCGGTTGAAATGGACTCTAAAGTTATGAAACTTTAGGTTGATTAGCTCCCTCTCAAGGACAAGATATTAATTAAGCTATAAAACAAGATATTAATTAAGCTATAAAACAATGCTTATTGACTAAAATCGACCGATCAGTTATTCCCTTCGGAAATTATATACTACAACTACCTATTCTGAGATTTTCATAGTCGTAGCTACCATTGTACGGCCGTAGGAGCTTTTTGAAATTCATCAACATTTATCGGGAGCACCGATAAATCTTTATATTCAATTTTTCTCAAAAGCAGAAGTGTTTTAGGGTCTAAAATTTCTAGTGCTTTTGATTCATCCACGGGGCATCCAAATATATCAAAATTGTAAAGAATCACTATCCACCCATTTTTCAAAATTTCCCAAAACTTTGTAATACCTTTAAGATATATGTACCAGCTACATGTACATGTAGACAAGTACACAAGTCCTGACTCCATCGTGCAGACGAGAGTTCACACCTACATGTATATCTGTGAAACCAGTGCGAGTTTCATAAGTATACATATCAGGTGATCCTCGTCCAAAGTCCCTGACCACCACGTGCTATGCCTTGTGTGTGTTTGCCATCTGATAAGGATGATAATGAAATTTTAATGAATACTAGGAACAGACATGCTAGTCTGTATAAACAGGCATTATGGTGGTGGTGAGGGCGGTTATTTTATCTGACTGCTAAGAAAGCATAAATGCTTGTAAGTAAGCAGCCAGATGAACGACGACTTTAAATCCTCTCCAAGGGACCTGGTAATGAGGATTAATGCCTTACCAAAGGGAACTAGCGCATCCCCTTGGTTTCGAACCCGGGTCACCGGATTACAAGACCACTGCTCTACCGACTGAGCTATCGCGCATCCTCATGTGTTGCTGTCTCTAATGTAATATGCCTTGGAAGAAGAATTACAAGAAAAATAATAATAATGAAGTTTCATGTCAATGAAACTTTAATAAAATTTAAGCAAAAGCACAGATCAGACTTTTTGTCTGATCCTGACAAC
Organism: Hemicentrotus pulcherrimus; assembly: GCA_003118195.1. Taxonomy (NCBI): domain Eukaryota; kingdom Metazoa; phylum Echinodermata; class Echinoidea; order Camarodonta; family Strongylocentrotidae; genus Hemicentrotus; species Hemicentrotus pulcherrimus. The sequence goes on from BEXV01001853.1 coordinate 54,593, forward strand.
TATTAGAAATAGTAGAAAAAAAATCTGCAACCATATTGTTTTAGGTGATTGAGTGGTTTGAGTACTTGACTGGATGTCAAACATCTTGAGTATTAACCCTGACAGAGCACTAATGTCCTTTGGCAATTAGGCATTAGTCTACATTTGCCACTCCAAACCCAAGAGAGAAAGGGGGACCTGTATCCCTTTGGAAGTATTGCCTATTCTTGAATGCGTCTACATTGAAAAGGCCCATTGCTTTTTGGTGCTCCCTTGAGCATGTAAGCAAACATCAACTTGAAACTTAGAGACTTTGGGTGAAGACTATTAATCATACAGTGTGTTCTTCTTATCCCTGCCCTTCTCAGTTTGTTTTCTCCAAGTTTTCGGCACATGATCTGTGTTGACATTGCACTCACTCGTGAGATAGTTGGAGCGCAGCAGCCAAGTTCATTTACCAGGTATCTGAATTTGAATTTTTGGCATTGTATATTTTCAAGTTTATCTTAGGTCATAATGCTCTATGAACTTGTACATGAATAAAAATGAAACTTGGCAAATTCCATTTTATAGACATTTATTGGTATTTCAAGTCTATATCATAAATAACTACATTTTGTAAATTGTCAGAAAGAAAAAAAAATCAACTCAACTGGAGCCAAATCTGATTAAAACTAAGAAAGTTATGAATTTCTAAAGTTGCAATCAAACAAATACAATTTGGCAAAATCTTGCCATGTCTCCTCCCATTTGCTCTGTACTAAAAAAATTGTATGGGCTTTCATTTTCTTAGCTATTGAGGAAGGAATAGATAAGTTTCATACAGGGGTTCTGTAATACAGTTTAAAGAGTAAAAAGACATATTTGCGAGAAGACCTCGGGAGATACGTCACAGAGTTGCCAATTTGTGTATGATTGAGCGTGACTTAATCAATTTTGCTCCACCTTTCACTGACATGTTCCACTCATTTTTCTGCTTCTATTAAAACCAACTTTATATCAGGGTGGACTTCTCCTTTAAAATATGATTTCACTGGCCTCCTACTGACATGGTGCCTACATGTAGTGCATTGCATAGAAACATTTCTTCTGTTTGTATGCAAGGGTACTCATTACTGCACCTGGGTAAAGAACAGCAAATTTTGATCAGTGTCATGCATAAGAACAGGAGGTTGGGATTTGAACCCATGTCCTTTCCATTGCTTAAACCACTCAAATCATGTAAAGAATGTACATACATGAACCACTCTGATTTTTTGTTCAGTGTTTTTCATAATTGGAGAAAACAATGCGTTTCTTATCACAAAGCCATCATTCATAATCCTTGTTTAATACTTTATTGTTTTTTAGAATTATATTTTACTTATTTATCTTTATGTTATTTTAGATGAACGTTCACACACCCTAAAATGGCTATTAAGAGTGAATGACTATCGATGATGCTCCAGGGAGTAGAGGTCACTCATATTCATTGACGACAAAGGAAATGGCTCTAATCGTAATTTAGTGGCACAAAATTAGACTGGGATCAGCCATCAGCGTTGACTCATGTTGGGGCTTGGGAGGCATTAATGCAAGTCTATTGGTTCCTGCCGATTAATTTAAAGGGGGCGCCAACACCCATCATTCGATTATTTGGTGTAGCGACGCAAGTTTGATGATACAACTTTGCAATTTCATGTTTTCGATTTAAAAAGGTGAAAAATATTTCCAGAGGTTGTATGTGCGTCCCAATGTGTATGATGATTACTCGGTCGTTATCAATCTTGCAAATTTGGTAGGGGACCTACACATACACAGAAGGCTTTCTAGTGCAAAATATATCACTATTACATTTTATGTATATTTGAGGAGAACACTAATTATGATTCTGTCAGGAATGCAAGCTTTCAGAATATATGACCTAAATTTAGGCTCTCATTATATTTAAGGCTTTGAAAATGTATTAATCCATATGAAAATGTATTAATCATACACTGTATGAGACCATCTTGTATATTTTTGTGTTTTGTTGATACTCCAGATATGCTCTAGACCAGACTGCTTTCAGTGCCTTGCGTTCAATCTATTTTTAAGTTCCCAAACAATGCTATCAATAAGCCTACAGGTCAGTGCAATATTCATGCATTGTGCCTCAGCCCTGAATACGCCCAATGTCATGTGATGGTTGAAAACTTGACAATCGGATACAAAGCTTCCTGTAACCTGCTGCTGTGGTAGACTGGATGGTCACATGTGGAGTCCATCAACCTCTGTCAAACAGATGTACTATAGATTTATTCTACTGTATGATGACTGTTGTCATTATTTTATCTGACTTGCTACAAGAGCAAGTCTACTTTTAATAGATAAATTTCATAACTTTCCTATCCAAGGAGTTATTAATTGAGGATAAAAGAAGATGCCTTTGTCAGAGGCAATAGTGCACTAACAATTTGATCATAATAAAAATACTGTTTTTTATTAAAACAGAGGGAATTAGCCTCAACAGTATCAGTGCTGTTCCTCCTGAGGGCCTTGCACGTTTAATTATCCCAGCATTGCTAGATACATGTAGATACCTACAATGTATATACTCCTGGGTGGAGAGTGGCAAATGTGGATTAATGTCTTGCCAAAGGACGTAGGTGCCAGGCTGGGATTTGAACCCTCAATCCTTTGATTAAGGATCAAGTGAATGCACCAGATGCTATGATGACTCCTGAATTGAAGACCATTTCAATATTTCTAACATGCATGGACATACTACAAAGTCCATGGTTCTATCCTGTAACTGTAAGCCATACATTTTGGCACTCTGAAGGAGGAAATATTGTCTAAAACCTTGTCTGTTTTTCTCGCCTTGATTTATGATATCCTCAAAAAACAAATTGGAACACATTTCCTCTCTTTACAGAGTCTGAGAGGAGTATTTAGACTAGATCAAAGTAAACAGGCACACACTGAATGGAAGCAAGGCTCCAACAGCTCAGGGTCCACTGTGAAGGTTACTATGGAAGACAGAGTTTGTCGCTTTTTTTTTGGGGGGGGGGGCATTTTGTGCTTCTCACAATGTCATTTTCATTTTGCCAGTGTCTCAAGACATTGCCTGTGACACTTCAACCAGGGAACTGATGATGACAGTTCCTTGTATAAGCCATAATGCTATAGCATTACGGCTTATACATACACCGGCAAACCATATGTTTCAGTTGTATGAATTGCACATGATCTACTTGTTGCATTGCCATCTGTATCGACCTTTACCTCGACATGTGGTTGTATTTGCTCTAATACTCTTTGTATTAGCCAAACTTGTTTGAATTGAAGCTCCCATTCTCGTGATAGAAACTACGCAAGATGTCATCTGGCTTTGATGTGAAACATCCCACGCATGACACACCACATCCTTGTGTATGACCCAGATACGGGTCCATCTCCATCATGTATTGTATAGTTAAAACTGAAATGGTGAGAGTGTAGGCATATCCACTAATGAAAAGTTTGAAATAACGAATGGAAATCAGCTTTATATGAGGAAGTGCAGATTCTTTTGAGAATGATAGAGAAACAGAATTATCTCATCTCGGCTCTTTTACCGGTACTCTTTTTTTTTCTCTTTCTTTCTCTCTCTCTCTCTCTCTCTCTCACTCTCTCTCTCTCTCTCTCTTTCTCTCTTTCTTCCTCTCTCTTTCTATCTCTCCCTCTCTTTCTTTTTTTATTGTCTTTCCTTCTCTATATAGCTTCTGCTTCTTCCTTTTCTTCACTTTCTTTCAGTAGTCCTCATGAATGCACAAGCAATCCACTACCCTACAAATTGATGTAATAATTGCTCCAAACCGCGTGTTAAAAGTGTGAAGAAGTTACTTCAGGAATCTAGATTGTGAATAGCACAAAATGTTTACTTCACACACATCCCACAGGACATCTTATCAGCCACACTTGGAGTGGAGTAACCTCCTGAACTTCCAAGAGTTCATGTCTAGGTTTTTTGGCACCCTGCATACACTATAGGCCTGCCTTCATCAGACCGAAGTTGCACAATAACCCACTTTTTTCAGACTTGGGATATTTCCCTGAAGCTAGAAATTGAGTCATATCACCAGACCGATACGCTCATCACAAAACTAGCTCGGACGGGGGCAAAATAACCCGCTATCTCCCAAATAACGGGCTATTTTGGAAACGGGACCAATATTTATCTGGATATTTTCTCAACCAAATAGCCCGGGTATTGCAACTGCGGGCTGGTAAAGACGCAGATTAGCTGGCTAATTTGAGATGTTAATAGTTAAAATAGCAGGTTATATTGTGCAACTCCTGTCTGATGAAGACAGGCCTATAGGTGTAACTTGGTGGGAGATTATACCTGAAAAGGAAGTCCAAATCCTGACCCACAAAAATACAGATTATATATAAAGTCCAAGCATAATTTTGTGACTTTAATAGGTATCATGATTACCAGTATTAGAAAATTAGCCATTGGTTCAAAATTTGTGCAAGGTTCAAGTGAGGTTTAGGGTTGGGCAGAATTTTGAACTACGGTACAAATATACAGATTAGATAAGTCCAAACATAATTTTGAATCTTAGGTCTCATAATTATTGGGAAATTAGCCATATTAGTTCAAAATTTGTGCAAGGTTCAGGTGAAGTTTAAGCCATCCTCCACCAGAGATGTGATTGAACCCTTTTTTTGGATAAGTATATGTATATGTAGAGTACATGTATGCTGATTCAATGAATGAGCATCTCTTTTAAAAGAGGCTTATTCACATATATGACACAGTTAACTGGGGCTGATATGCCATTGTCCTTTCAATTTCGTGATAAAGATGTAAGCTTAATTCTCTTCACATTTAGATATCTTATCACAGTACATTGTGTAGGTGTTGATATTTTTTCTTCTTCCTCACTTGCCATCCATTTACAATATTAAAACAAAACTGAAACACTGCAGTTTACCGGGTCATGTGGGAACATACCAATGCCACTGGATGACCCAAATCAAATTAACTTGCTTTGGGATGATGATGTCAGCTGAGATATCAGTTCGGCAGACATCTCAGCTCCAGGGAGCAACCAACATCCAGTGGCCCATTGATCCGTCTGCTAGACTGGGTAGACCGGTTTTAACAAGCTCAGTTAGGTATTTTGATGACACCGTATCCCATATGGTTCATGGTCATGTTGCATTGTGGAAGGTGCATGCCTTGTCCATTGGTGTCCTACATATTGTAGGTAGTCTTATAATTGAAACTTATATTTTCCTCAGTTCCTGTTTGTCTACATGGTTGCTGAAATAGGCCATTTTTGTAAATTGATGAAATTTAAAACCAAAATCTTTGTTAAAAAGCCTCTTTACCAATTATGGCATTCACATGTTACAAATAATTGTATTTCAATAGTCAGAATGCGAATTTCATACTTGTGTGGTTAGGTAGAAGAAATATTTTAGCTTGTCCTACCTAGCAACAATTAATGTTTGCAATTTGTGTTCTGACTATTGAAATATAATTATTTGTTGCAGGTGAATGAAATAACTTGTAACAAGGCTTTATGAAGATTTATTCATTAAATTTGATTACCACTAGAAAATGGGCTATTACATCATATGTACATTTGGATCCTTTGATATCAAAATTGCTGTATCACAATTTATCAAATTTTGAAGTGCTAATGTGATGAAAGTCCAAAATACATTTTAAAAATTAATGCATACCTTTGTGGCTAATAGTAAAGTTTATTCTACTTCATTTATAATTTCAATTGACTCTTTTGAGTAAGAATGTTTTGTGGTTCTCGAGTGTTAGTTCAATATGTTCTGAATGATATTATACATGTATACATAGAACAGGGTTCAACAAGCGTTTGGGCCGCATGGTGCCCACAATCTGCAAGTCCAGACCCCACAAATATCAAAATTTGAACAAACACTGTACATGTACAAGATGCATGTATCTCGGCTACAGACTCTATTCTGGGCCCCCTTCCAAAAGTGCTAGTATTTGCCCTCCGTAAAGGCTTATTTGATATTCCTATCATCCTATGTATGAAGTGGGTTCATCGTTTCACTTGTACAGGTACATGTGAACAGACTAGCTCCTAGTGCCACGTTGTGTAATTCACCTTATCATGACCTACATGTAATGTACATGGTGTGTTTGCCAAGTTGAGCCAACTGATATCAAGCATACCAGACGGATTGTGCAACCGTACTTGAATGTGTTGAATGCATACTCGTCTGTCTACTGATGCTAACTTGTTGACCCTAAGAAATGGGAGGAAGGTGTTAGGGGGAGGGAGGAGGATGGGAGAGGGATGGGAGGGGCATGGTATGAGGATGGGAGGGGCATGGAGGGGCACGAAAGGAGGATGGGAGGGGCATGGGAGGGGCATGGGATTAGGATGGGAGGGGCATGGAGGGGCATGGAGGGGTAAGGAAGGAGGATGGGAGGGGCCTGAGAGGGGCATGGGAGGGGCATGGGAGGAGGACGGGAGGAGGACGGGAGGGGCATGGGAGGAGGATGGGAGGGGCACGGAAGGAGGATGGGAGAGGCATGGGAGGTGGAATGGGAGTAAGGGATGGATGGATGGATGGATAGAGTGGCATATCTTTGGGAAGCTTGAAATCATGTCAGAATCTTATAGAGATGTTTCAATACCTTTCAGTCAAGACTGCGTATGAAAGTATAATTATATGAACTGTATGTGTCTAATGAAATACCAAATTATTCTTCACCAAATCATTTGGATGTTATATTATGAATTTATGATGTATTTATTAGAAGAAAAAAAGCTCTTCAAGTAACCACTATTTATTTAATTTGTTTCTATAACTTCCAATCATTGATATGGCAATCTCTAGCATTGCACAATTTTGATCATGCTTGTTCTACATTGTACATGTTATTGTTACGAGTTTTCAGATTTTCAACCTGGAAGAAGACTAACCCTGTAAGTTGGGGCTTTGATCGGAGCAACACCCTCGCACCTGTGATCAGTATCGGCAAAAAAAATTGGCAGAATTTTTAAATTTTTTTTAATGCCAAAAATTTCAAGTTTTTTGCTATCAAATGCTCAAAAAAATTGAATGGCTGGGATTATTTTGTCATTTGGAGTTGTTGTAGACTATGTTTGTTGATATTTAGTGCCTTTTCATGACTTTGAAATTAATAATATTGGTCTAAGAGAAGAGGCAAAACATCTTGCCATCTTGGATTATAATGTAGGCATGCATTCTGCCGATTTTTTCCCGATTATTTTTATCCAATCACCCCTCAAGATTGGCTCAAGATCGGCCCCCGATCCGATGATTGTTTACAGGCCTAAAGAAGACATTGCTAATACATGATCCTAATGTAAACTATTGACCTGTTTTTATGTTTTCAGCTGGCAGGCTCCATTATTGGAAGAGAAACAGATCAGACTCGTCGTCATCAAAGAGTGTGACGTGAAGGGCAAGAAAACAATCATCGACTCCAAAGCCATTCATAAGGTGGATCCACAAACCACAGAGGTAAATTTAATCCCCTAGATGTGTCGTTTATTTAGCATAGTATGCTCCAGCACTGATTCCTCAGCAGTCAGTGTAATACTTAGTGACTTCCTGCAGGTGAGAAGAGGAGCTGTTAATAGTCCTTCATACAACCATACCGCCCAATTTTTGTCTCGCCTGCGTAGCAAAAAGCGAGACATAGGCGCCGCTTTTCCGGTGACAACTTAATATGACAATAAATAAATTAATTTTTGTTATTTGTACATATTTCATGAAAGTTATCAAACTTGGTACAAATTAAGTAAATAATTCTTCTGATGATTCTTAGTCAATATTCACTGCAAAATGCTGATTATATGCAGAGGATTTCATTTCGGGGGGCCTGCTCATGGGCCACCCTGCCTATAAATAATGTCCCAACCTCCATTTTTCATCATATCAAATTGCGTAATGCAGGCAAGACCGCCGAGAGCATTTCCCTTGTTTAGACTACAAACAGGTTTGTTAAAAAATATATTGCATTTGATAGTCTTCCTCCTTAAACAGGGTTGTTGAAGAATGAAAATGTTCCAGTATAATTTTGTTTTTGTTTAGGAATTATTATTTCAGAGTACCAGTGTTCACACTTATAATATTACTCTTTGTTGTAATAATGTTTCTTTGCAATATTTTGTCTTTCATTGTCAGACCACTACCAATAGATCATCACCTCGATGCAGACACAATGCCAACACAGATGTTAAGAATAACAGCAAACCTACGGTCAACTCTCCTCATATTTTGGATGGATACAAAGTAAGTTAGTAGTTTATTGTTTGGAGATTCGATGCTCGACTAGTTTATTGGTTGAGAATTAGTTTGATAAGAACATGAAACCCGGTGATAAGACATTTACTGTATCTGGTTCAAAATACTGGAATAATCTACCACTTAAAGTTAGACAGTCTTCATCAGTTATTACCTCCAGAAAGGCCTTGAAAACGCTTTTTTTTGGCAGTTTGTAGTTGTAAGAGTGTTTTGTTCTTGTAACGTACATGTATTTATGTAATTGTGATTTACTGTAAGCGCTTTGGGCCTTATGGGAAAAGCGTGGTATAAGTAATAATGATAATAATATTCAAATATTCCATTCAACAATCATTATTTAACAAGGAATTCAATTTCTTCTTTATCATAGTACACCCGTCCAGGATCTGACGTGAAGATGCTGGGTGAGATGCTGTTTGGGTCCATTCCGATGAGTTCCAATGGTCCTATCATCAAGGTCCATACCTTCAAGATGCCGCCCAAGGTGATGCTGTCAAGGGTCTTCCAACTAAAACCTCCCGATGAACAATTGTAAGTTGATCCCCTTATATCTGCAAGAATCTTTAGCAGTGAAGGAGGCAGATTATTTTGAAGAAGAAGAAGAAGAAGTAATTGTCTTTAAAGAAGCTTTTCTATGTCCCCCAAAATGTTCAGATAAGATTTTAAGACAACTGCGAAATACCCCATCACTCAAGTAACCCTAACCCCATTCTTGATCCATATCTTTTCCTAGTCCTACACCTAATCTTAATCTTAATCCTAACCCTGTGAAGTCTAATGGTAACTCAAACTCTAACCCTAACCATAACTCAAACCCTGATCCTAATGCATTGTGGAGTATTCTGCAATGAAGCCTTAACCCTAGTTTGTAATGGTTTATTGATGGACAATAAAAGATGGCCCTTCTAACCAGAACCTGTATCATAAGATTACCTTGCAATGACAGGGAAAGGGTCTTTTTGGATCCCACATAAGAAGTCATTTATTCAGCCTGTTTTATACAATTTCACTCAAATGGCACTTCTATGATTCATTTATACAAATGAAAGAAAACATAGCTGCAGGCCCTGTTTAAAAACATCATGTTCAAACAAAATTTCAATTCAATTTAATTCTTTATAACACTCACTAATTACGTAATTGAGATATGCACCTTTTGAAAAACGTGAAAAATTATACCCTGATAAGCTAATTATAGCTGATTCTATCTAATATGACACATGCTTCTACATAGAGAAATGAATCTACTTGATTTGGATTCATGTTTTTTTGTTTTTTTTTCTTATTTTATTATCAGGGAAACGGATGGAGGCGACAAAGACTCTATTAGCCTGTACTGAGCAGACATGACCATACCTAGGAGTATTAGCACTACAAGCCTGCCCTCTGTTGAGATAGGTGAGTCATGTTGTTACAGGATCGTCAGGATTGGACCTGTCAATGTGAATAACCTGCTGTCCAAGTATTCAAGTCCTTTTGGATATGAACAAACAATTCTCTGGTAGTGAATGATTATACTAGTTTACCGGTGAAAATGAAGAAAATATTCTAGTCACTTTAAAAAAGGATCATGAACTCTTGTTTACCCTCCAAGTTTTCAATTGTTGTTTAAAAATGTGACTTTTTATTTTTTTGAGTAGCGGAATATTATGGTTCCCTATTTAAGTTACTCAATTCAGTATATTTTGTATTTGGGCAGCACAAAATGTCTACAGTCTTTTAAGCATTGATGATTTCTATTAATCAGTAGTGGTTGTTTTCTGACTCAAAACTATTTATTCAATTATTGATAAAATATGTAGTTTCTCTTATTGGAAGATTAAAGGTAAACTTGAGTTCTGGAAAACGAATGACATGTATCACAGAATCCAACAAAATTTACACTGAATGGTCAAGATTACAAATAAATGATATGTGCTAAACAATTCTGATGAAGATGATTTCCACCAAGTTTTTGTGAGGTCGTTTTGATTTACGGGTTCAAATAACCAATCTACTGCAGGATAAACAATCCAGAATAAATCATAGCAATTTTCTCACAAAATACAATTCCCATACCAGAGCTCAAGATGAGCTTGAAGTAACTTATCAAGCATGAATTCAATCTGCAAACTCCTTTCTTTCTTTTCGTTTTTGACTGTATTAGCTCGTAGCATGCCGATGCCCATAGCAATGCCCACACCACCTACCATACTGGGACTGGATGATGAGAGTGGAGAATTCTCAGGTATGTTATTTATCAACAAGAGCTTAATTTCAAAAGGAGCTAAATCCACTATTGATGAAACTTGAGTTATTGATATCAGAACATCTTTCACCTATATTTTGGGAGCAATTATGAAAAAATGCACCTTTTAATATCAGCTTTCCATAGAAGCCTGGTAAACAATTTCCTTTTCTCCAAAGTTACAAAAATGGATTTAGCTCCTTGTAGAATTAAACTCTTCATATACAGATAACAACTTAATTATTCATACCCCTTGAAAGTTTGTTGCTTTTTGTGTTTTTCCGTAACTCAAGAATGGAAGGTGGACTGGTTGAGTAAGGGCCATTGTTGATTACTTTTGGATGTAAGCTATGAAATGTCACATTCTCTAGACACTTAAATCTTGACAAATCAACAAAGAAGCAGTGGTAGAAATGGTAGTAGCAAGCAGCGTTTAAAATAATAATTGCAGTGGAAATGGCATTGAAAAGAAGAAGTTAGTTGTAGTAAAAGTAGTCCAGGAAATAGCAGGGAAATTATGTGGAGTTATAACTACTTTTGTTATGAATAAGCCCTTGCATTTCTATTAGCAGCTAGATGTAAGCCCAGTTGCATATGCATAATCACACGATCTAAAATGTGCAATGGTGTGATCACAGTAGCAGTATTACAATAGTTCACGAAAGAAGAATAGCTTGTACATATAGCAGTGAAGGAAACATTATGTGAAAGGCATATTGATATCTCTACTTTCATTGTGATTAGCCGAGGCATTCCCATTAATAGCAATCACAGGTTCATATAAAGGGAAATCACCTGTTTTATGATCACATGTTTATTTTTGCATTGTCTCCTTCCGCACTTACTTCCTCTTCCCGACCATTGTCAGGGCTGTGTTTGGTTTTACCTGTTAAGGGATGGAACGTAACATCCATTGTGCAAAAATAATAATCTGGATTTACATAGCACTTGATAAGAAATATAGTCTCTAAGAGCTTCGCAGATATTTTTATCACGTTCATCAGATTCATTCACGCCCAATCTCCACTCCCTGGGGAGATTTATTACCATATGGTCACAGTAAGGGCATATGGCAATTACTAAAACAAAGGCTTTGGTCATCCTACTGGGTCCCCATTTCTCTCCTGGGTATGGATTGGCAATTGTAGATTAATGCCTAAGGACATTAGCGCCTTGTTGGGGATCGAAACCACGACCTGTGCATTGCTTAATAGTTTGATACTGTTAGATGTGCTCTCGATCTGTCTTATGAGCCTAGAGCTTGCCTGTATATTTCAGGTTCCCTGTCTAATACTCTAGTGATGAAAAAAGAAACGATATAAGACTCTGAACAGTGATCTCTGAAAGAAAATGACATGTAGCCTTCTAATCTAGCTTCATCCTGAAAACGTTTGTATAAACATATGTACAGCTCGTCACATCGGAGGAAAGGAAACAAAACTTTAATTTCAAGGTTGTATTTTGAAATCAGGGGGGTGTTTCACAAAGATCCTAAGTTGAACTTAACTCTAAGTGTGACTTAAAAGTTATGGAGAGCCATTTGTAGCCTTAATTCAAATATATTCAAAAGTGGAAAAACA
>BEXV01001854.1:5986-20573 GCA_003118195.1 Hemicentrotus pulcherrimus
TCTCTCTCCCTCCTTGTCTTTGCTATTTTTTATACCATATCACCTTTTCTCCCTTGTTATCTCATGGTCTCTAGAGCAATGCTATGCATTCCGTTGTTCAGCTAGTGCAGATGATAATAGTAGATAAGAATATTTTTCTTGTACATGAAAAATGAACTGGGTGCACTGTTCTGTGTCTTGTGTCTACCAGTACAATTATTAGACATGTCCAGGGTTTTTTAATAACTTGAGCATTTTTACAGCAGAGTAGATTGTTCAAGCCATTTATACAGTCATACATTGCACGTTTACTATTACTCTTCCTTCCAGAACAGCTGGGATTGTACTCCTTTTATGTAAAAAAAAAACATTGCAGTTTAAAGCAAATACTACAACGAAAACAGGGGTCATGAATATATCTGGAAAGCTCATATAAAAGTCTTGGTGAAAAAGTATGAAAATGAATAATAGCCTACTAAAGACTACTTGATTATGCATATATGTGTCCAAAAAAAAAATCTTTCTCTCTCTATGTATGGAATAATGACTTTGGAAAAATGTGCAAGTTGATTGATGTAAATTAAATCATAGCCTTCCAAACATGCTAAATTTGACTTCTGCTGTGAGATTAAATTGACCTTCTTTTGAGTCATCTCTCCCTTTAAGAATTTTTTTCCATCCAAATGGCCTTTGAAGCCAATACTTGTTACACACACAAACATACCATACACAATACACAGGACACATAACTTACACACACACACCCCTAACACACTTACACAAACACACACAAACACACACCCACATCATACATATAATATAGTGTAGGTACACACAAACTTACACACAAAACATACACACTGTGTGTATACATAGGATTCCAATGCAATTTATGTGGCCTGCTATCTCTAGCATCCTGTAGCCCATACCAATGGGACATGCTATAAATAGAATCTTGTCAACATACATGAAATATCTATTTGCTCAGGGCTCCCTATCTTTCTCCCCCTTATTGCCAGTGGATAATTTTTTATGAAAACCCAACTTCCATCAATTTAAAAATTGTCAGACCCACGCATAATGCTCAATAATGATTTGAAGAAGTTTTAATATACAGTTTATACATACATGCATCATGTGTTCAGGTATGCTGAATGCCTCAGTGGGAAAGGTCAGGTAATATTTAAAGGTGCTGTTCAACATATGATATGGTCTTTAAAGTAGATGAATTGTTCAATTTGTCATTAAAATTTACAAAACAGGAAAAATCATCACTCAAAGTGATTTTTCAATGATCAATGATCGTTGTAAGCTGAGGGCTAAAGTCAAATTTCATGCTTATAGTTTTTGAGTGGCCTGCCACTAGTGGCACTACCACACAAACTGAACACACCTTTTTTTCAGAGGTGCTCTTTTTCACAATTTGTAGTGAACACCCCTAAATCAGAGGGGGCACCCCAAAAAGAGGCCCTTTTGACAAAAAATAGTATTTTGTTTCAAACTCAATGTGGGCAGCTCTCGAGTTAGGCGATTCAGATTATTCTAAATAGATGTTGTGAGCGATAAAACTCTAATCATCCCTTGAAATTTAAATTGCACTGCCCCTATTGTGTGCTTTTTTTTTAAGTACAAAAAAGCTCGTATCATTCAGGATTTGGAACACACCCTTGATACTGGAAACAATATTTAATGGGATGATGCCCACAGTTTGAATTCTAGACAAGAATGGTAGAAGAATCTGCCTGCATAAAAAGGACTAATCCTTCACTGAAGTCTGAATAGGGATTGTTACCTTTCTTCGCTTCAGTGATCTCAAGGCAGCTGACAGCAAGGAATTGTGTAAATAATAAAAGGTCCACGGGAGTGTTTGTTAAAACTATAACTCACACTCTCTCCAATTTTATACAACAAAATGTGTATTGGGAACCACTTCTATCTTTACGGATGGGGTGCAGTGGGAGAGCCTTTGGCAGGAGTCTTGGGGTTGGAGCCCCAGGAAGTTCTTGAATTTTTAAAAATTGAAGAAATTCAATATATGGGCAAGATTAAATTATGAAAAGATTATGACAAGTGGATGGATGCCCATATTTTCTGAAACATCAAAAAGTACAGAAGAAGTACAGAAGAAGTACTTATCAATTGCAATCAGCACTCCAAGTTCTTTGAACTTTCTGTAATACTAAATGTCCAATCACTTTTGTCAAGTTAATATAAATAATATGTCGAGATACTGGCCCAAAATTAGAGGGAAAAGATTTCTACAACAAAGCACCTTTTGGACTCAAAATTTATATTTCACACACTACATAACTCAGTGGCCCTCCGCTTATTGTCTAAAAAGGGGGAAAGTTATTGTGTTCATTTTCAATAAGCGTTTTAAGATACACTCTAATACCTACCATTAAACTCCCTAAAATTAATGATATCACAGTTGAAGAGCAGCTATCTCAAAGGATATCCGTACCATTGTCATCATACACAATCTTGCTTCCTAGCTAGATCAGTTTGACTGATGTTTCTTCAAGCAAAAGATTAAATAGTACCTTTAAAGGGGAAGGCCACCCTGATATTAAATTGGTTTTGATAGAAGCAGAAAAATGAGAGCAACAGATCAGTGAAAGTTTGAGCAAATTTTGAAGTTGCGATAAATCAAACACAAATTGGCACTAGCAAGAAAATTTCTTGAAATACAAGCATATTGAAAGCTTTTAAAAAATAATGCTCCTGTTCTTTGGGGGCTTTTGTTTGAAGAGAAAAAAGCAGGAAAAAAATGGGAGAAAAGACACACACACACACCATCAACTTCTCTTAATGTTTAATCAGGGGACTAGCCCAGGCATATATTAATTTGTATGTTACAAGAGCTGTTTTAAATGTCCCTTTATGTTGATAAAAAGAAATCTTACTTTTTCAAGTTAAGAGTACCGTTACCAGTTGTAGAAAAACAGTTTTGTTCAGATGAGATTGTTATGGAAGATTTCTGAATCCTTTATCCCCATATTCATTTTCCCCCTTCACTGAGGGAATGGATTTGAGAGCAGCTTACATGTAACCGATCTTCCTCTTCTTCTATTTTTCAGCCGTGCTTTCCACAGAATAAGCCCGGGGTGGAGGTGAAACGACCTGGTCGACCTATCAACATCACTCAGCTGACGAGACTCAATGCAACCATGCCCAACTACATTGAAGTTCAATGGATACCAGAAATAGGAAGGGTAAGACATCAAGTTTGCTTTTCAGTTCTGTTCAAGGTTAATTTCAACATTTAAACATTCATTGACATAAAATAAACATGGTAGGCAGCCCAAGGGCGGAAATGAACATGTTTACATTGATAAAAAGTACATGTGACTTAATACATATAAAGTAAATGAGAACATTTAATATCAAATAGACACAATGAAAAATAGTGTGCATAAATCATGGTTTTTCATGTAAGAAGCAGCATAATGAAAAATTATGTTCCATGGATGAAGACCTTCGTCTCATAAACAGTTGCGATTAACTGTTAGTACTTAATTATTTGTGATTGATATAAATCAGGACTATGTACATGAGAAATAGGGGACTGCAAACTTGCAGTCAAATAGAGAATTTGCAATTGATTTGGATCAATCGCAACTCTTTATTCGACGGGCCCCAGGTAAGGTCATTTATATCACTGACATGCTAATTCATACAAAGTCAGCGTCCTTTAACCCCAATTTCATGTTGTATTCTATCTTCATCTAGTCGTACTGCCTGTCAGTGTACCTGGTTCGTCAACTCAATTCAGAGGTTCTACTTACTAGGTTACGCAGCAGAAGCATCAGAAATCCAGACCATTCAAGAGCACTTAGTAAGTACCAGTACCTTCTAAAAAACTGGGATATAATCAATCTGGAAACTAAGCTAGAAAATGTTGAGGTAACTAATGTTGTAATATATTTATGATAGCAATAGATGTTGAATTGTTAAAGGGCAATCCAACTCTAGTAATAACTTCATTGGTGTAGAAGCAGAAAAATAATAGAAACAGAGTGAACGATTTAGATAAGTCAGACCAATAGAAAAGGGAGTTATGAATGTTTGAAATATGGGATCATTAAATCCATGTGACTCTCAAATTGGCAAATAGAAGCTGAACCATGATCCAGACAGCGAAATGCTACCAGTCTTCAAGTCTGCCTCATATGGGGGGCGTTTCACAAAGCCTTTTTTCAATGACAAATGACAAAAATCAGTGACAAATCTGCTGATAACCAATCAGAAGCAAAGCTTTCAGTAGCTTATAACAAAAACTGTCATTTGTGACTGATGACAAGTTTTGTGAAACGCCCCCCTGTTCCCTTGGTAAGATGAAGTGATGGTACAATACCAACCTGTCACTTGCTCCCATGTCTAGATTAAAAGGGCTTAAACAATTTTGAAATGTTCTCATATCTTTTCTAGTCATGGAGAAATTAACCCGTGATCCAGACAGTGAGATTGCTACCAACAGTCTTTGAGTCTCCCTCATCTGACCTCTAGGAAAGATGAGGATGTCAGTACCATGCCGACCAGTAACTTGCTCCCAATCCATCTAGATTGAAAGGGTTTAATCAAGTTTGAAATGTTCTCATATCTTTTCTAGTCAAGGAGAAGCTAACCCATGATCCAGACAGTGAGATTGCCACCACCAGTCTTCGAGTCTCCCTCATCTGTCCTCTGGGTAAGATGAGGATGTCAGTACCATGCCGACCGGTAACTTGCTCTCATCTCCAGTGCTTCGATGCATCCCTCTATATCCAGATGAATGAAAGGTAAATTGAACCCCTAAAATGTGAATCTTAAATAACAAAGATCTTTATCTATTGACTTAATGTGGATGATTATGTAGTAAACAATCTTCAAAGCTCGTGATTATATCTGTTGTTTATTTTATTGCCATAACAAATACATGTACGTGCAGCTCAGGAGCTGAAATTATTCCGTCTACAAAACAAAGCAATTCAACCAGTCCACCTTTCATTCTTTAGTTTTACAGAAACAAACAAAAGGAGTGTGATTATTAAATTTTACACTTTTTCATGTACATTATTAGAATACTGTAATTTTGAACAAGTTGTCCCCAAAAGTAGAAGAAAGTAAACAATGCTCATGTACTCAAGATTTTTTCCTCTGTTCTCTTTCAGGAAACCTACTTGGATATGTCCTGTATGCGACAAGAAGGCCCCATTCGACTCACTGGTCATTGATGGGTATGTATCACTGACACTTACATTTTTTTAAAATGTGATTAGTGTAAAATGAGACTTTTCAAATTCAAAAACGTCTCTTCCAATTTTTTAATGAAAGTGTCCTTCTCGTGCATGACATATGCTGAAGTGCTGTAGTGAAGACCTGGAATTTACATGAAAATGTACAAGATTACTTCCTGAAGACCAGCACAATTATTTAAGGTTTCAACTCTATTCCCCCACTTAAGTATCTTCTCTCATATATTCATTTGGGTCACATAATGCTTGTTTCTATGTTTTCCTAGTTTCATCATCTAATTTTTGTATCCGATAGTGCAAAGCGTATTGAAAGAGATAGCTGTGACACGTGCATCTAGCCGTATGCAAGCATGGTCATATACATGTATTTAAACATGTTGCTCCAAATAGTTCCCTCCCAAAAGCTCTATGAGAGGAAACTAGGTGGAGCTACATGAGATGAGCAACTTCAGGTGATGTTACTCCCCCCCTAAGTTGCTTTGATGTATTGTAGAACTGTCCTGTTTCGTTACAACGCCTCTTGATAGACATTCAATTGCATGAGACATGTTTCAGCGACATTTGCGTTGTGGTCAGTTTCTTACTCCAGTCAATTTTACTAACTTCACCTTTTGATCCAGTATTTTGCTTTACCCTAACCCTAAACCTTAGCTGAAGTTATCTAACTCCCATCCCTTTGTTAGAGGAAAAAAAATACATTGGTGCAGTAATTAAAGAATAGAAAGACTCAAGAAGAGCTTGGTCATGTTAACAATTATTAAAATGATTAAAACATATGAAACTTACTACAGAAAAATCTCAGTTTTACAATTGCAAATATCCCAATGAGCTATTTTTACACTGCCCTATATCTGTGATGAAACATAGTCAGGAACAAATGTTGAATCACAAGATATGTATATTCCATTACTCCACTCAAGTTGTGATTGATTGTAATTCAGTATAAATTTCAGGCCTATAAAATGATGTTGTATTGCCCTTTGCGACCGACCCCAAAATTTTGAAATCTACGGTCCTATTTAAAAAAATATGTCTTGCGATTGCATTGTGAAAGAAACATGGAATCGATCAGAAAAAGTTGATAATATAGGATATAAGTATTGGTGTGTACTGCAAAGTTCTGGAATCATCAAAATGATAAAAAATTTGGCCCAGTCTTGATAAAGTTACAAGCACTCTACACAGAAAGATGTATATTGGACTACCCCCACACGTGCGCGACCCCTAAATGTTTTAGGACCTAAAGGGCAATACAACATATTTTTTTTCAGGCCTCATTGACTGTTCATTCTTTTTTATATAATTCTTTTCCCACTCCAGCCTTTTCCTGGAGATCCTCCGTAACCCTCCCGAGAGCAACGAGATCATCTTTGTTGAGGACGGTTCCTGGACTCCTCTTGGTCCGAAGCAAGAGAAACCATCCCATGTCCTCTCCTCATCTGTTACAGCAATAGTGTCCCCGCCCTCCAGCGCTTCTGCAGCTCCACCGAGCAGCGCATGTAAGCACTCTGTTTTATCTAACAGACTTGTACCAGGCATATACCAGGCATATACTTGGGGGGTGTTTCACAAAGAGCCCAAGTCGAACTTAACTCTAAGTTAGACTTACAAATTATGGAGAGATTTTTGTAGCCTGATAATGAAATTTTTGAAAAATTCAAGTATTTTAGACTTTTCATAAATTCCATGTTAAGAACATGAAATCTCCTAAGATAATAGAAAATATGAATGATTTGAATCAACATTTTATGCATTTTGAAATTACTTTTACAGAATATTTTCAAGGATGCTAATGGCTTTCCATAATTGTTAAGTCTAACTTAGAGATAAGATCAACTTAAGATCTTTGTGAAAAAAAAAACTCTGGAGTAATCTAAATCCAAACCCTGTATCATGTGGAGACCAATCTTTAAAATCATTTATGAAAATGGTTTTGGTTGGAAATTTCTCAAAGCCCATGCACAGATAATCAAGAGGTTAAGATTTGAATAGAGGTCACTTCTTTTTTCATACTTTTCATTTGAATTTCAATTAGTTTTGAGCAATTAAAAGTTGTGGCATACCATAGAAATGCTAATAATTCTTTGTAACCTAAAATTGCAAGCAAATTTGGAAAGATCATTGTTTTGTTTTCTTACCACTTCAGCACAATCAGCAGACAGTCCCAAACCCAAAGAAGTGGTCATTGACCTCACACTGAGCAGCTCTGAAGAAGACGATGACGATGATGACGATGAGGAGGATGATATGCCACTAAGACCTGCCATGGTGAAGGAGCCTGAGCCACAGAAGATTGACAGCGACAAGGATGGCGACATCGAGGAGGAGATGGAGGAGGAAGAAGAGGATGAGGATGATGACGATGATGGGACAATCGAACAGGATTACACCACCGCACGGGAGCAGCAGATTCCAGATGACGACGACGATGACGACATCAGAGAAGCACCTGTGACATCGTCGTCGAGCACAGACCAGGCCAGCAGTCGCGTGGAGAGAGGCCGGGAGACCCCGCACATGCCCCCCTTGCCCATGCTGCCGACACCAACGTCCAAAGGGTGCGTTGATCTTCCTTTTGATCTTTCAAGTAGGTCAGAGCAATCTAGAAACTGGCACTATGAGTACGAGACGGGACGGGGTTTACCACCTTTACCGTCGGGTCTGCTCTCCCTCGGAGACTCCTTGGATTTTAGTGACGGTGGCAGTTACGACGATCAGTTCTCACTCAATTTCACCCCTCATAGACAGAGGTCTCATAACGAACATAGATATAGCCCTTATCATAACTGACTGAGCATGACGATTCTTGTGCAGATTAGTGAGTGTCCATGGGGACACGGAATCTTGAAGCATTAGAAATATTCCTTATTCCTGAAGACCCTCAAAGGAACAATATTTGTGTTAATGCATTCATTAATTTTACCTATAAGAAGTGTGTGTATTTGTCCCTTTAAAAAAAAAAATGAAAAAACATGAACGCTAAGTCTCTGTTGGTGTCAGAATGAAAACTGATTGTGGTTGTGGACTTCACTCCCTGTATTCCGCTGAATTTGAAACATCTCTTAATCACATTGGGCAGTGAAACTTAAAAAGCCTTTTTAATATGATTGCTCTAGACATACTAATATTTTAGAATAACATAACAATCAAAGACCCTGTCGGAAGTAAACAAAAATGAAAACGATGAATTATATATCAAAGGAAAGCTTATAAGCCATAGATTAAAATACTATCAATTATATGCTACTTTCATAGGATAAACAGCTCTCTGAAAACTCCTAATACAGAAAGGGAAAATATTTTTAAATCCTTTATATTTGTATTCTACGTTCATTCAGCTTTCCATTGATACAAAGCTGCATTTTCATTGGATAGGGTCTTTAAAATATTGTCATACTAACTGCACCAGAATAATAAGCCTGTCACAAAGCATTAACACCTCACTAAAATAAAACAACTAGCTTTGTTAATGTCAGGAAGCTTGATGCCTCTTGCCTGTTTGTAGATGTATACCGGTAGCTTGATTGCATGTTTGCTTGTTTTGGTCAGTTTTTTGTGTTATTGGTGTATTTTAAAAAGATTGTTTGAGTGTGGCCTTTATTTTTCTTTTGCTTTTGCTTAATAAGTTTCCTATATCTTAGTGTGAAGTTGTTTTGTTGGAGTTTCTTTTTGTCAAGTATAAAACATATTAATATACTCTCATCTCAGCTATATGGCTTTCTTCACCAATGTGTATGTGTTTGTGTGTGTTTTCTTTTCTGTATTTGTTTTGCTTTAAAGTCTCCTTTAATAAACCATTAACGCCTTGCAGTATATGTGTCTTTCCTCATTTTTTTCTTCTTTAATAACTCTTTTCTATGCCAACTATATTTAGATAAAGGAAATAACATATAAATAACTTATCTTGAAATAACTCATCAACATTTACACATTCTTATTTTCAACCATATTATTATCTGATAGTGAATGTTCTCTAATGTGTTGTTACATGTTTTCATAAGCAGTTTATCATTTAACATTTTGATGGATTTTTCTTGGTGTGTATCTGTGATGTTTTTCTTTGTATGATATTTTTTGTTCTCCCTAAGTTGTCTTTTTCTGTGTGTTTGTTCTGTGTCAGGTGATTCAGCTTGTTTTTTTTTTGGATCGGGTTGTTTGTTTGTTTGTTTGATGGTCATGCTTGGGGCGTTGGTGTTTCCTGTTCTAAAACACAATCTATTGAAAGTAGCTACCTTATGTCTTCAAAATTCATTTTTGTTTGGCCGTGCAAAAATAATATTTCTGATTTCCTCATATTTGGCGTGTTTGTCCAAGTGGCATCGATGTGTCTTTGTTTTTCAAAACAGATCTGGGACAATTTCTTTTATTTATGAAAATTGTTTGTATAATATATATTTGAATTTGTTGATAAAGAGGTGTGTACAAAAAAAAATTGAAAATAGTGAGCAATAGGAAAAGGTTTCTCTTTTTTGGCATAGTGTTTATTGAAGTATTTTTGAAAAATTTCTCATGTTTGAGTGGAAGTTTTATATACCAGTATTCTGATCCTGGCAAAAAAAGTAAGAAAAATATAGAAAGCTAAAATCTGTTTCGTCCATATTTTTGTATATATTGTATAGTATATCTGTAATTTCTGTTCTTGTTTGATTTTAGATTTATAAGTTATTTAATCTACACTTGTTGTGTTTTTATATATCAGGATAAACACAGATTAAATCATACTATTACTCCAAACAAAACCAGGGGGAGAGTTGCCGTCAAAATTGCTTACAAGCTAGTGTCAATTTTTTTTCACAAATGATGGAAAGGGCAATAAACCGAAACAATTCTAAAATCATCATCACAACACAGCATAAAAGCAAACTCGAGAGGTGAAATAGTACTCATACTATTAAACTTGGAGAGAGATTAAGTAAATTTTGTATTATTTCAACAGCAATTCTCTCTTTCGGTTGCAAAGAATATAAATTGGAGGAAATAATGTGCAGTTATGTGACACAGAAATATGCTAGAATACTGTATTATTGATCTCTCGTTACAAATATGATTTTTGTAGTACCGGACCTACATGTATTTCGGTACATAAATAGTGTAAGGATTTCTGTTTGTGTAATGTTTGCTTGAATCAAGCTATTTGTATAGGTGAGGAAAATGTTTCTTTAAGACTATTGGACATATGTCACAAATTATACTAATTTTAACTTCAACTTTCTCTGAAAATAGTGGTACATGTACATGGTTGAAATAACCTCTTAGGGAGTCATACATCCCTAAGTGTCATTTCTTTGTGTCAAGAATCACATGGCCAAAAAAGTGCAAAGAAGAGAATTTCACAATATTAAACTTACACATTGAAATAAATGTACAGGAAATTTGACTAGCATGAGTATTGGATATTTAGGCTAATATGTGTTTCATCATTAAGATATAGTAAGATTTTAAGCATTTTAAGACGCCACGCAAGAAATAATGCGACAAAATTAAAATTGTATTTATTGGTCTCTGGTTTGAAAGATATTTGGGGGGAAATTGTAGAGTCTCATCATTTTTGATGTAGATGATAATCTTACCATTTAAAAGTAGGTTCAAGTAGTTTGGGGATAATCTAGGAGTTTAATTTTTTTTTTTTCAAATTTTGTTTTGCGCTTGAAGTGATTATATAGTGTTTGTAAATATTTGATGAGTAATCATTGCCTTTTTATTATTTTTATTTTTTCCTGGCATTTCTTGATTGCTGTTGTATAACCACGTTGTTGGACGACATCAGGATGCGGTAAGAATGAGATTAAATAAAAAGGGAAGAGTTCTCCATGTCTGCATGAATACTATCCATTTGCCTTGCTTTGTTTATTGGTGTTTGTGTGTGTGTGTGTGTCGTGTATGTTCATCTTTCTGTCTTACAGTCTGTCATTTTCACCAATCCATCATTGCATGTGTTACTGAAGCGTAGAGAGAGTAGAGTAGTGTCAGCATGAGTTTGTGCACATGTTTTCAAACTAACACTTGCAAAATATCAGGCCACATTCAGACTTGATGCAGTATACAGCCTACTAAACAAAACATTTGCATGCAGCAAAACTTAGCATGTAAATGATTGGGGGAATGACATCTTTTAGCTCTACACAACAATTGCTCCTGCTTGTTAAGATCACTCATGTAATCATGTCAGTACTTTTGTAGAACACCCTATCTGATCTACAAAATGTTGGGTTATGTGACTGAACATTTGTTTCAAATACCATTGTAAAACACAAACAGTGATGGTACTTGATGCAGATGTTAACAAAATAAATCTAAATGGTCACTAAAAATAGACTAACACTAGAAGATTCATGCATGGATATGGCCAAACTATATATCTGTTTCTATATGTCTACGTCATGACTAGTCTCAATAACAAGCTCTTGTATTTTGTTTTCTTGAAGTGGTAAAATGTAGGGTTATGTACGAAAAGTGTCGCGAGTATTCGTGATTTACCGGCCTGTAAAAAAACAAAACTGTCTACCCTACACTTTGTAGATTAGATAGCTTTTATCTACAAAAGTACTTGACACGTTATAACAAGATAACGTGAGTGATCATTAAAAGCCAGTGGTACCTACTCAACTGAATTGCATACTCACTGCTTTGTGTCTTATAAGAAACGGAAATGTGAAGGGCAATACCTATGCTAATCTAACTTAATTGGCTGTGGCAGAGAGTGTTTTCTAGCAGTATACTTCTTTGTGTCTGAAAAGTGCCTGTACTGTACCGGTAGTCATAATGGATACCAAAGGCCCAATATTCCTCTCTAACAATTCTGTGAATCTGCTGTAAGAGTGTAGTTAAGGCATCGGGACACTGTCTCACAAAGCTGTCTCTTAACTTGTAGTTAGGGGACATCTCTTAACTTGTAGTTAGGAGACATCTCATTGAAATGTGGGTAGGGGTTTTAAAAGTTGGACGCATTTCTATTGGATTGTTGGCAAATTTATACTGAGAATGGTTTTGTAAATCAATGCTCAGTTGTCCTGAAATACCAACCAAACAATGTGAATTGTAGAGCACTTACTACTAGTTGCATAGAGAATTAGGGGATTTCTTTCTTTTTCAGTTGAAAGTGTTGATTAGTGAACTCCTTACAGGGAGAGGGTTAAGCCTCGGTCACAAATGCCATTACAAACTGCTACGAACGTTGTACGAACGCCGTACGAATGATTTTCAGACAATGGAAATATGGAAAGACAATGGAAAAACAGAGATTCGTACAAAATTATCGTTCGTACGAGCATTAGAGAGAGAGAGAGAAGGAGAAAAGTAGGAGAAAACGAAGAAAGAAAACTTTCACAAAAGAAAATGAGAATTGATGGGTGAAAGAGAGAAAGATACAGGAGGATATCGGATATCAAGATATCCAACATGTTTCATCTCCATTCGTACATGTAGTTGTGAAAGAGATTGTTCACTGTTCACATATCACAATGTATATTACCAATTTATGGAACATTACTTTGCTCAGTATGGTTATTTGATTAATTTTACCGTTCATATTTCGTCACATTTGTCCAATGTTTCAAATAATCTACTGTTGATTTGTTATTTTAATGTTTTTTTTATAAACAGTTGCTATCAATCAATTTTGATAAAAGAATTGCTTACAGTAAAGCCAGAAAATTTTCGTGAACTGGAAACAATAGGGATTTTCAGGCCAAAAAAAAACCCTCACAAGGTAAGGTAGGGTGAGGATAAGAGTCACAAGTTGGCTTGAAATGAGTGATAGGGTTATGTATGTTGTAGGATTTGAAGTAAGAGTTGCTGTGTTGTGATTACAAATAGAGAATGTGTTTGCAATCTGTTCAAAGACCACTCACCTACTAAAAATCATGATAGTACTCCACATGAGAGTTTCATTGTATTTCCCATGCTTTCTTCTTCTGCAGGTCGACGTTCCTGGAGAGCGTATCCCACTCCCTGGTGCCTCCGGTATCGGCCATTGGTCATCGGATTTTGCCTGGTATAGATCTACCAGCCCCAGGCCCTCTCTCCATGTTCCCCGACTATACCTCACTCCTAGGTCTGCATCCTCTCCCGACCAACTCCGCAGACTATCAAGGTATGATGCTACAATTATGGAAGAGTTTCATAAGGATGGTTGTAATATACAGGTCAGAAAGTTCTTTTATTACATCCAAAAGGGAAAATTACCTGTAACAGTTTGGATGTCAAAAGTTCAGACATCTTCCTGAGATGCGAATTGGCATACTAAAGTAAGCTGCTATTTTCACGCTCGTCAGTAGTTCTTCTTTTGGCAACTACTTTGTTGTATTTGTCAGACAGCTGAATGTGCTGATACATTGGAGGGCATAAAAACATAAAACATAAAAATGGTAGTTGTAGTAAGGTAGTTATATCACTCTAACCATTTTGAAAGCATGGGGTGAGCTGAATGGCTAAAATATGTGTGAATGAGAAATAAATCACCTTATGCATGTCCACAATATTTGCATGTTCTACAATATTCTGGATTTCATAGAGCTTAATTGACAATGTCTCTTAGCACTATAAAGAAATATTATTACCCTGATCATCTGATTCAGGCTTGCCTCGCTCACAATGTACCAGTAGGCCTAGGCACATTTTCCATTCCACTTTATTAAGTGCATTATTTAGAAGGAGATTGAGTCATGTATATCAATTGGCATATATTTGTCTCATTTCAGCAGACTTGGACCTTTATTCTTTGCTTCAGAGTGACAGGATCCAGGTAAGAATTGAAAAATACTTTTAATTTGTTTTTCATTTATATATTAAGTTTCCTTCTTATAGGTCTGACAAAAAATTGATTTATATTTAAAGGAGTCACACCAAGAAGCAAAAGTGTTTTGAATTGATGCAAAATTTATATCATTGCGAAGGGAAAGCCTCACTGATTAATTACAACAAATTTCCTCTTCAAAATATGTTTTGGGCCCGCAGAAATCAACTTTAAAAAATGTTAGTTTTGAGATCCAAATTTACTGCCTATTCAAATTTTTTCGTATTTTGTCGTAGTTCTTCGTGTGATGTCACACCCTGGACACGGCTGTTAAAAAAAGGTTGCTAGCTTCCGCTTGGTCTGCAGCTAGACAGACCAAGCGTAAGCTAGCAGCTGGTACCGAGCTGTTTGTCCAGGGTGTGACGTCACTATTCAGAGCTCGCTACGCTTGTGTGTTTGGCTTACGTTCGAGGACGCTTGGGGGTCTAAGAAGGGTCTTGAAAAATTGCATTTTACGCCTCTCTACGATATCTATATGATTTCTCAGCAAATTATTCGTGTTTTTCAAGAGAAAATCTTTCCATCCATATGTAATTTGTTCTAATTATCAGTTTTTAGTAAATTTTCTTTGTGTAGC
>BEXV01001854.1:24909-37512 GCA_003118195.1 Hemicentrotus pulcherrimus
CCCCCCCCCCCCCCCCCCCCAATAGAGTAACTATATCTCATAGTGCGTGGCAATTACATAATGCTGTTCTAAGAAAGGGGGTTTCAAAGAAACTTTACAGCAATTTTTAAAACAAAACAGAAAACTTATTGTGTGTAAAAGCAATCAGTTGCCACAATTGTATAGAATGGTGTCTTCTTTAATCGAGATTCATGTACATGTAATTCATTCTACAGTTTGTTGTCATTTAATGTTGGATGTTAATTCAAGGTGATAAATATTATGTGGATTGTACAGGTGTTTCATGGAGATCATTTTTGCAAACAGAGAAAAAATCTAAACAAAGGAGATGTGTTATAAGAATGTAGATAGACAAAAGCAATAGATGAATTTGAAAATATGCTCACAGTGGTTTTATTTTTTATCCTGAATTTCGCCATTTTGGGTCTGGTGATTTGGTAAATAATTGTTTGTCAATATTTGCCATGCTTAAGGTTTGTTCAGATATGCTGTGGTAACTGCAAAAAAAGAAAGGTTTTTTGTTTACATGTACGTGGATGGCAACTGCTTGCAACAAACATCCTATGCGTATTCACCGAGCTCTGTGTTGTACACTTTATGTTGTCATAAAGAAGAATGGTGCATGTTACCAACTCATATCTGAACAAGGTTTTAATGTACGGTATTTACCAGTGGGGGTCATTTTTATCATTTTAAAATCCAATGTGTTATAAAAGAATTGAAATAAGTTTCAGGCATTTACGGTAATAAATTCTATGCGACAAAACAAAAATCATATGAATTCAAATTTTCTGACTCAAAAAGTTTGGGATTTTTTTAATAAAAAGAAGATAAGGTGTATTTTTGTGAATTTCAAGCCTGAAAGCATTATTGTTATATATACATGTTTAATAACTGGCAGGGAGAATGTCATGTACATCGTGTATGTAGTTGCCGAGTGTTAAACAGGAGAGAAAGTAATAATAAATTTCATTCTATGTGTTACATCACTCTCATATGTGTCTTTCTTTTCGTACGGACGGACAACCAGAAATCATAATGCCTCCGGCTACTTTGTATGCCTATAAAAAATACTATTTCATATTTAATGCAATGAAACCTCATAACAAACTTGGACCAAAGAAATTCCCTGCAATATGGAACCTCGGTTAAATCAGGCCTAAAGAGAAAAAAGTAGAATAGATTTAGAAGTACGATCAGCAAATCAGCTTGTGACAAGGAAAGTTTGTTATATACAGTGCGTCCCAGAAAAAAGTCATATTTATAATTAATAAATGACACATATTTGGAAAGCTTAGATTCTTCTCTTCCTTTGTCATTCCTTGCTCATTTTTCCTGATTGAGGTGTCATATGAAAGGGCAGAAACTAAACTTTCTAGAAATGTGATTTTCTCTTTGAAATTCAGATACCGTCCACCAAATGACTTTTTGGTTTCCTCTCTTCAAATTCATTTTAATCACTCATGCGTATAATATGTATTATATGAGTTGTATCAAATGAAAGAAGAGGATCTAAGCTTTTCAAGTATGTGTCATTTACATGTATCTATTATAATTGTGATTAAAGTATGATAAAACATTGATAATTCTCGGTTTCATTTTTTCTGGGACGCACTGTATAATTATGTAAGAAGGTTCCATCAGGCCTGGATTTCTTTTTTTTTCTTTTTTATCGAATATCACTCCTGACCATATCATCAACAATGTACTCTTCTTTTTATTGGAGGGGTGGAGTGGATCAGTCAAACCAACTCGTCTACCATCACAGTGTAAAATAAAAGCAAAACAAATCATCTTGTTCATGAATATTACCGGTAGGTATTTAATTTCACATTTTCTTATCAAAACAATATTGTTCATAACAAGCTACACAGTAACAACACACAAGACAAATTTTCATTGATTTTTTGGCATACATGCCAGCAATAGACCATTCACAGCTATGTACAATTCATACATTACAAACATTAGAATGCATCAGAAGCAAACTAGATTGATGTTCGACTGCATGCAGTCAAAAATGATGCCTCTGCCATAAAGCGATTTTACAAACCAAAACACAAGCAATTTTGAAAATTCAAGTAATCCATTAACAGGTTTTTAGAATATCATGATCTTTTTTTTCATATACATGACCCTAAGATCTCATCAGTTGATTGGCTTTGCAAGATACATACTGTCTTGAGTTTGATGGTAATATGTCTATCGATTCTAATTATAATGCAATCACAAGCTATTTTTGCATACATAATGAGCCCCCATGACCTTTGACCTCATGACCCCCAAATCTAATTAGTTGATAAGCTCTGCAAGATACTTGGAGTTTGTTGGTGATAATTTAATCACAAGCTGTTTTTGCATACATAATGAGCCCTGTGACCTTTGAATTTGTGACCAAAAAATATGATGAGTTTATTGGCTCTGCAAGATACATACATGACAAAAGTTTAGCGGGAATCTATCAAATGGTTCTTGGGATAACTCCATCACGAGAACGGAACATACAGACAAACATACAGATGGACCAGCCACAAACATATTGCTCCCGGCTACTTCGTTGCAGAGGCATAAAATGGCAAAATGTTGTTTGGGTTGGACCAAGTCATAATGAACTTTTAAATCAAATAAATGCACTGCAAATTTGAGATTTGCAAAGATCTAGTGATCTCAAACATTCATACCTCTCTCATTATTGGTCCGATTAATTTAAATTGTTGTTTTTTTGTTTCTCTTATTCTTCTACTTTCAAACAAAAAAACTGATAATAAATAAGATTGGAAAGCACTTTAAAGGTACTATGTCCCATTTGCAGCCTCCAAAATGAAAGGTTAAATTCCAACGGCATTTAAAAGATGATACTAATTTAGAACTTCCCTAAAAAAGGGGGGCTTGAAAATGTTTTTAAGTTGGCTGCAAAAGGGACATAGTATCTTTAATATTTACCCCTATCAGTATAAGGAAAATTTACAATTTCAGAACCAAGGATAATTTTTATTCACTTGCACAAAATGAAAATAGTGGTGTTATTTTCTGATTCATCAAATCATCCTATAAACCTCTCATAGTGGCAGTGATTTAAAGAAAAAGGGATAAATTAAAAATGTGCTTCATAAGAGAATATAATGATTAACATTTCCTCTGTTTGTAGCTCTAGATATTTAATTTAAAGGGCCTACAAGGTCATGTTCATGCATTTTCTATTGATGTAAAACTATATCAGAAAATCTGTACATTAAATTATGGAAAGGTGGACACGAAAAAAAGGACTATTTTTGTAACTTGTTTTCAATACCGGTATGCTTTGGCAATTTGTCTTAAAAACTAAACATTTTGCAGACGGTTCACACTTGCTCTTGCTACTATGGGTATAATGCTATAATCATTCATATTTTAAGACAATAAATATGCACACACATGCAGTTAACAAGGACAGATTTGCCTTGTTGTAGCAATGTGGACTTGCCAGCGTGCCATTAAGTTGTTCAATAATTGTTTTTGTTTTCAGTTAAGGGTGGTGGAATTTGTATAGACATGCACTGAATTAGTTTTACATAATACAAAATTACAGATTAACAGTATACAATATCATTCCACACACAATGATCATTGATGGTTATCCATCATCAAACATATCTATATTATCCTTCTTTTCTTTTCCTCTCCGGCTAGACTGACGAGTCCTCCTCGTCGAGGGTCCCTCCCCGTTGTTCTCGGAGACGGACCTTGATGCCGTGAGAGGGGTCTTTCCCAAATCCCCTTTTGAGTTCATCCTAGGTGGGATCACAAACCTGATAGGTTTCTTTGCTGCTTCCCTCTCTGCAGGGACTTCTATAGAGTTCTGTTCATCTTTGGAGCTCAGCGAATTGCTCACTCTTGATGGGTCCTGCGGACCAGCCTTACTGTTTGTCGACTCCAACTGGGATTGCCTTGCGTTACTCCCATCAACCCGATTCTGCAAATCACTTTTGGGTGTTGATTCAGGTTCTGCATTGTTTTGATTTTCAGTAACGTCATTACTGATTGTCACATTGTTTGAGGATGAAGGTACAGTCTTTGAACCGTCTCCGGAAACAGATGGCACTTCTTCCACTTTTTCACCCGTCGCCTTTGACTCCACACTAACACCGTTCTTTGAAGACCCTTCTCCATTTGACGACTCCACCCTTTTGCCATCACCTCCTCCGTTCTTCTTTTCATCATGATCCATATCTACATCACACACATTATGAACAATATCCTCATTGACCGCATCTTTCCTCGTCTCCCCGTCCTCCATGGCAACGACCTCGGAGACGACCTCCACATCTCCATCGTTGTCCTTCTGAGGGGCAGAGTCTGCCGGTGTTTCATGCACCTGCGTTGTGCCTTTGACCCATTTCATCTCCTGCGGTCTTGTGTGTTGTCTGCTGCTGCTCGTGCTGGCACCACTGCTGGCCCCGTGGTCTAAGTGGTGGTACCTGTCCCTGGCCCTCTCCCAGTGCTCACTCTTCCTCTTGCCAATGAAACCTAGATTGTCCATCGACTTTTGGTTGCCGGTTCCAAGCCCAGACTTCTTGCTGTGAACGAAAACCTGGATCTGGAGGAGAAAGGCAATAACGCAATATGTAAAATCAACAGAGCCTTATCATTCTTAACTCACATTAATTATAAAGACAATAGTTGTTGCCATATAAATCATGTTTGGACACATTAAAAAGAAAGGTTGCCAGTTTAGGAGTGTGCATTTTAGCTGGCTGCTGACTCAATAGGGATAATAAAGATGATTGTAAGGCTTTTGTGTGGATACAGAAAATTTGGAGGAAATGTTGGAAACTATATGATTCATACTTGATCAAAAAGTTAACATATTAACCTCAACAAATCAATAAAAGCCAACGTCATGTAACAGCCATGGGGGGGGGGGCGTTTATGATTTCTGTCTCTCATGGACACCACTGAACATTGTTGAAACAATTTGTCTAGAAATCACAGCACATTAATACCCAATATCATGAAAGTGATTCGTTTCTTTGTTTCATAATTACTTTATCTGACTGCTAAACAAGCATGCGTATGCTTGTAAGAGAGCATCTATGGGACCGATGGCTTTAAGTCCTCTCCAAGGGACTTGGTAATGAGGATAGATGCCTTTCCAAAGCGCATGAGCGCACTGACTAGGTTTCGAACCCCAGGACCTCTCGCTTACCATTCCACAGCTCTATCACTGAGTCATCCCGTCTTCTAATAACACATCATTCTAGTGCTGCAAATTCATCTCATTTCCAAATCAAAGCTTGAGCGCTAGTTACTTTGGCAGCTCGGCTATAACCAGGGTAATATGTGTAAACAACATGAGCGTCAGAGCCTGGCGGGTACCGGCGCAATATAAATATCCATATTATTATTAAAATCTTTCTGCAACTTACTGGTTCTTTGATGCCACTTTCATTCTTGCCGAGCGACTGTCCTTCCTGCCATCCCATCTTCTTCAGCATCTTGTGGCCCATGTTACTCCCAGATATAGCTCTGTGGAGACAAACAATATGGAGTACAATTATCATTTGGCTCCCTCCACAAATATCACATCACAATGAACATCACATCAACAATCTGTGTTTACTTCTGAAAAAGCACTGCCACAAATTATTCCCTACCTCAAAAAGCTAGCAAAATTTATTCAAAATTTGATGTCTACATTTTTGAAATTTGCATTGAAATCCGGGAAAGAAAAATTCAGGGGCTAAAATATTAACTTCGAAATTCAAAATACATTTTCATACACCATTTCAAAGCGATTGAAAAACATTTTCAAATGAATTGCACATCTTTGAATATAATGTATCATTGTGGTAAAGAGGTAAAAGCTTGTAAATGGATTACGTCAATAGAAAACGTCAACACATAAATGCATATATATTGGACTTATGTATTTCTTTGGTAGTGGATATCTACATATGTGATATAATCTGATGATATTTTTTCTCATCAGTTGCATAGAACATTCGGTGTAAGTTTTGTTAACTTCCATAAGAATTTCATTTTATGCATTACTAGATCCCTCCAGTTCCTCCACTACCTCCAAAACTTACTATAAAAGGGATTGGGTGTCTTTGTCTCAGATTCTAAACAAAATCCTGGATTTAGCTCATGCTGCAATCATAATTATAAGCCTTTAGGTCAGTTAGGAACCCCATGACTTTTACAAGCAGATCGCCTGTCTGATTACCAAGATATTTATGATTGGAAATCAAAATTTAATTTTTTGTATTCTTAACTGTTTTTATAACACTACAGTCTCTTAAGGAAAATGAGTATTGTAAAACCGGTCACTCAAAGATTTTTACTTTTATGAGGCACTTCATGATCATTTTGAAGCGCAATTTTTTTAGGGCTTCAATATTACACCATATCACAGACACTGATAACACATAGGGCCATGCATCTAAAATTTAACATTGTTAAACGATGCCTATAAGAGACTGTTACCTATCCACTGATGCAGGCATGTCGTTTGGCTGATACGGGTTATCACTGCCTACAGTAACCCGTCTCTCCCCAGCTCTATCCTTATACCCGGGATGAGACCTAGAGGGCTCCCTCTGGCTGTAGCCCGCACCGGCTAAGAGGTACTTCTTCTTGATCTTGCGAAGCTCTTTCCGCCTCTGTTGCTCTTTGTCTGCATGGCTCAATACAGGCGTGACTAGGAGAGAAGAAATGATGAATAATTTTTAACAAATATACAAAAACTATTTTTATTTGTTGTTCCATATTTCATACAATACTGGCTAATGAACATATAAACAGTAATGCTCATGAAGTCTACACAATAAGTGTATCTGAAACTACATTTTTCAGATGAAATACATACTATAATGTGGCTCTATACAAAACACCAGCTAAGAAAGATATCAACATTTTATGCAATACAAATTTACACAAAATTCTTCCTCAATACCTACAGGTTATCAAACTGCCTAGCATAGCATCAAGTCATGAAAGGTGACAATTCTTCATCATCGCTCACAGTAAATAATTAGGAAAGTCACTAAACTGGGGAGTGTTTCACAAAGAATAAAATTGACTTTAAGTTGGNAGCCCGCACCGGCTAAGAGGTACTTCTTCTTGATCTTGCGAAGCTCTTTCCGCCTCTGTTGCTCTTTGTCTGCATGGCTCAATACAGGCGTGACTAGGAGAGAAGAAATGATGAATAATTTTTAACAAATATACAAAAACTATTTTTATTTGTTGTTCCTTATTTCATACAATACTGGCTAATGAACATGTAAACAGTAATGCTCATGAAGTCTACACAATAAGTGTATCTGAAACTACATTTTTCAGATGAAATACATACTATAATGTGGCTCTATACAAAACACCAGCTAAGAAAGATATCAACATTTTATGCAATACAAATTTACACAAAATTCTTCCTCAATACCTACAAGTTATCAAACTGCCTAACATAGCATCAAGTCATACCGACAAACATGAAAGGTGACAGTTCTTCATCATCGCTCATAGGAAATAATTAGGAAATTCACTAAACAGGGTCACATTTCACAAAACTTGTCATCAGTGAAAAATGACAGTTTTTGTTATAAGCTAATGAAATCCTTGCTTCTGATTGGTTATCAGCAGATTTGTCACTGACTTTTGTCATTTGTCATTGAAAAAAACTTTGTGAAATGGGTCCCTGGTCTCATCAAAACTGCATACTACGACAAGTAAACCACCACCTTCACACTGTTAATATAAACATGGCCATGAGAAACCCCTCACCTTCCGTAGACTGTTGATGTCTGAATGTAGCCTGTACCTGGCCTGGTTCACACTCATCACATGTCTCGTCCCCTCGGTGGATGTGTATCCTCAGTGTGGTAGTGCCAAAGGTCAGGTAGTCCTTGTGACCCAGAGGTTGAGGGTCGCTCTTCACACGAGACTGCAGCATCAAGATCAGAATGTAATAATGTTCAATTTGTTTTTCAATTCCATGTGGTTAATTAAAAATACAAAGTAGCAGTCAAGGGACTAATTGCTCAATTAATGTAAATAAGGTGTAAATATGCATTGTATCTTGTTATTGGTAATCATATCATATACAGAATAATAATCAAAAATTTGCATGGAAAGGAATAACAAATTGACCAGAATGTACAAATTTCCAACTATGACATAATAATAACCACTGTTTTTGTGTGTTTTTTTTACCACAAATGTCAAGTGTTTAAGACTCCCTCACCTTGCGTGTAAGAGGAACTCCATTGAGAACGGTTCCATTCTGACTGCCAAGGTCAGTGATTGTGTAACATCTCCTCTCGGTGTCATACAACATCTGGGCATGCGTCTTGCTAACACCCAGCTCTGGAACCAATAGAATGTGGCTTGATCCTTCCCTGTTGATGAAGAGAGAAAAACATTCTTGAAAATCTAACAGTATTCAAAATTGATATAGGGGGAGACAAAACTGGATATGAAAGGATCAAGAGCAGTTTTCAATTCAGTTTTTCAAATTTACTCTATCCACAATTCAATAAAAATGACAATAAAAACATACAAAATTGCCTATAAAAATGACCATGCCGAAAGGTATAAAGAAGAAAAAACGTATCAAAAGGTGGAGTTATGAAAGATTAGTGGCACAAGTCAAGAAAAGGAAGATAGCAAAATATGAACGCTGGGATAGAAGAGAGAAGAGTGTTGTACAAGCAACTATTGAAGGCAAAGTTGAAGTGAAATATCGAGTTGGTAGACATCCTGCGGGATGGATAGACAACATCAGGGACTGGGAAGGTGGAATGAGGCTAACGGGAGCGAGTAGGCAAGAGAGAGACCAAAGAGGCTAGGGTATAACATAGTACAGTCAAACCTGCTTTAGTGACCACCTGTCTACAAAGACCACATTTTTATGTTTCCCTTGAAAATGGTTTCTCATTGAAACATGAACTAAAGGAACCTGTCTATAAAGACCACTTTTTGTGAATTCCTTGGGCGGTCGCTTTAAACAGGTTTGACTGTAGTAGTTCAGGGATCTGATGTGATTTTGTTTCTTACCTGCCGATGGTGCCCCCTGTACAGGTGACGATTGATAGAGAACCAAGCTTCATGGATTCAGATCTCACCACGATCATTCGTATACAGGGTGGATAGTCAACTTTTGTGGCTGTGAGGGTAAATTTTTTTTTAAAAGGCCAAATAAATAAAACGTCACAAGAATACATTCACTAAGAGAGTATACTACTAGCTATATACTTTTTGTTACAAATAACCTTTTCTACAGTTTTTATCCTACCATAAACCTTGAATAAGCATGTAAAAGTATTTAAATATTGAGTATAAAAATACACAATGGCATGCCCGACATATCCAGAAACAATAGAACATTTATGCTATGATAAAATCAACATATTTTATATCTCAAAAATCAAATCAATTCAAAATTTTCCTACAGTAGAACAGATGACATCTTTTTAAAACATTCTTTCTTGTAACAAACAGAATCTTTCAATACATCGTTTTTTGGACAATACGACAAACATCACCACAGCTCACAAACAAACCTTCCACACTCTGTATATCATCGTCATCATCGATGACCATGGACTCCTCACTGACGTCCTCTCCTTCTCCATCATCCCTCGACTCCCCCTTAGACGACCCTCCACTCTCAGAGGAGCTGTCCGACAACTCCCCCTCTTCCATGTCCGAATCATCCGAGTCTATTACAATCACATCCGGCAACTCTTCTCCATTCTCTCTCCTTTCCTCTTCATCCTCGGTCTTCCTCCGCTTTCTTCTGGAATGCGAGTACTTCAACCGTCGCTTGTGACGATGATGTTTCGACGGGTCGTCATCATCCACGATCTCAACGACATCGATGCCATCGTTTCGGTCCTGGTCTTGAGGTTTGGTGGTTGCGGCGGAGGTGGTGGCGGCGGAGGTTGCGTCCAAACCGTTTTCAGGAGAGTCTTCAGAAGGGCTGGTTATATCAATGACTTCGCAATCTGGGTTTGCTGTTCTTGATCTTGAGGTGGATGGCTTGTCACTGGTTTCAGACTGCTGCCCAAGTTTGGAGCGATCCAAAGTTATTTCATTTTGAGGACATTGCATTTCCCCAGACCATCAGTGAAGGGCAAAGTTGAAGGAATGGATGGTGAGAGACAGTGATAATGATGGATAGAAGAACAGGGTGTAGAGAAAATAGGTCAGACACAAGAAAACAGTAGAAAGGAATGGAGATGAAATCAGACAAAGAAGAATGAAAAACCAGAGAAATAGAAATATGTGGGTGAAAGGACAGAAACAGATAGAGAAGTCAGAAACATGAAGTTAGGATACATAGAGAATACAGATGGACAGACAGTGAAGTGAAGTACAAACATGAAAAGGGGGCAAAACAAGGAAAGACAAAAGTTAAAATTACAGTACAAAGTAGTACCTGTTTTTTGAGGGCTGGAATAGTAGTAAGTTTGTTGGCCATAGTTTGAATGATCTTGCTCATTAAGGGAGAGGCTTGTCATGCCAGCTATCAGGTAACCCTCCTGCAGAATGAGAATGCAGAAGAGAGGGGAGACGCCATTAGGACAGGTGCCAACCATCTAACCACCTCTAAAATTGGTATGGTTTTAACATGAGCTAATAAGTACAGTCAAACCTCCTTTAGAGACCACCTGTCTACAAAGACCACCTGCCTACAAAGACCATATTTTTTGTTTCCCTTGAAAATGTTTACTTATTGAAACATGAACTAAAGGAACCTGTCTACAAAGACCACTTGTTGTGATTCCCTTGGGAGGTCGCTATAGCCAGGTTTGACTGTAGTAATTTAAGACCAAATACCTCTTTTTATTTCTTCAATAAATTCCTATGCTATGACCATATTTCCTCCGAGACTTACAGGGTGTAATAGTAAACAATAACTGTTTCTCTTTATTCTTAGCTATTTGTGCTAATTTTCCCTCAAAACAATTCCATATTGTTCGCTACTATGAGGAACACTAAAAGTCTCCTACAATATTCTGCAATTGCAGGTGGGTTCCTTGGACACCAATGACATGACAAGCTTATCCCCTCTCATAATTAAAATAACAAATGAAATTTCAGCTTACACCCATCAAACAATTATTTCTATCTCATACAACATCAGTCGATAAAATTGATCATTCAAATTACAGCAATAAATTACCAAGAAGGGCTAGCAAATTGCATTATTGTACCATGTCAACACTCATAACACTGTTTTAATATATGCTCATTAACAGTTAACATACAGGATGGGTTGTTTGAGTACAGTTCAAGACAAATTACTTTTCATATGATCTTCTCACACAATGTTCATGACCTTTTCTCCTATACACCAAAGCACTGTTCCCTCCACTTTGACATCCACAGTCCCATATCTTTGGAATACTCTGTCAAAACAGAAGAGTCCCTTTCATCAAATATCTTTCAAAGACACCATCAAGTATATCTACAAAGACACCATCAAATCTCACCTCCTCTCTGCTCTGATCAGAATTTCTTCCCTTCCTCGATCTCTCTCCTTTCTGCCTGTCTCTCTCCTGTCTCTTCCTGTCCGACTGGCTCCTGCTACCCTTGGCTCCCGTGACAACGACCTCTGGAAGGTCAATCTTGGAATGAAACTGGTAGGCCTGCGTCTGTTCATCATAGAAGTAGTAAATTCCTCGTGCGGGATCGTAGTAAAGGTGGTTGTTCTGGAGATGAATATTGAAACATACGGTAATTGTTGAATTGTTTACAAGGTATGTAAAATACAGAGTGTCAAATGCTCAACAAATGTTCTTTGAGTGAAATTAAATCTGAGATGATTTAATCATGTCTCAATATTACTGCTGTCTCCTTGTATGCAAAGTATCCTATCTGCCGTGATTGCATAGTGCAAAAGAGCAGAAACACCAATGCCCCTACTCTACCTGCTTCCACAAAGTATATAAAATGTAAAAATATTGCTTTCATTTCCAGACATACAAGATATGATCTGTACACCATGAAGCCTGAAAAAATGCATGAAAGAGAGAGGTGACAGAGCCTAAAATCAGAAAATAGCCTAAAATTTTACATCCCTGCCATGACCTCTCTAAGATTCATTTCTTTAGAAGTGCTTTGTGGGGTGCATATGATGGAGTGTAAAGTTTGTGTTCAAGTACCACTTATGAACAAAAACAGGATTAAAGGGAGAAGTCAACCTTGATGTTAAGTCGGTTATTATAGAAGCAGAAAAAAAAGAGGAACAGGTCAGTTTTTAATTTTGAAGATGCGATCAATCAAACTCAAATTGGCAACATTTTAACCATTCTCATTCAGTGATTATCTAAGCAGTACTCACAGGATCATAGTAGTAGCCAGAGTTGTAATCGTAGTACATGCCACTAGCTTCATCTAGCACCACACCAGATTGAGCCAAGGCTGCTTCAGCAGTGGCTCTCACACTCTCTGCAACAGACTGGGCTTGTGTCGAAGATGACGCCTACAAAATGAAAGCACACATTAAAGAAGGCATCTTCCCCAAACTTTACTGTGTTTCAGAATTTCTTAACAAGCCTGAAAGACCTTATTTGACAGCTAACTTACTGTTAGGACTGTCCCTAAGACCCCCCCCCCCCC
>BEXV01001854.1:38204-56080 GCA_003118195.1 Hemicentrotus pulcherrimus
AAAAAAAGGCTTATGTGGAGCCATGATTAATGATGTTAAATTATACCTGTGCTAGTGTCCTAGCGGGCCACTGAGTTGCACCAGCTGCAGCGGGTCCTTGTTGAACTGTGCCCGACCTCTCCACAACCTGGTAGACTTCAGCCTGCAGGGTAGGGGGTTGCTCATCGTAGATCTGAATGCACTCGGG
Source organism: Hemicentrotus pulcherrimus (assembly GCA_003118195.1). Lineage (NCBI taxonomy): Eukaryota > Metazoa > Echinodermata > Echinoidea > Camarodonta > Strongylocentrotidae > Hemicentrotus > Hemicentrotus pulcherrimus. Next base: position 38,392 of record BEXV01001854.1, read on the forward strand.
ATCCGTCTGCACCCCGACTGTCTGAGTTTCAAGGCCACTCCCTCCTTTTACCTTGTGCAACTCCAGTCTCAAGGATTTCACCTAAGTAAAAACACCCAAAAAAATAAAATTGGAAATCAAACTTTTAACTTCAAGTTCAGTTTCAAGTTCGGTTTATTTCACATCCAATAAAAAACTTACAGCATTATAACATTCAAAATACAATCATACAAAATGCAATATATATAAAAATATAATAAGAACAAATTTTACAACAACAGTAACACTAAAAATAATTAATGGGTGGATTAGGGATGTGAGGGACCAGAAATGGCCATTGGCCTATCTAGGCTGGTCCCCTTTTTCTACAACCCCAAAAGTAAAATCTTCAATAATTAAAAGCAAAATATTGACAATATAGACATTCCATTAACGGAGACATACATACACACATACAAGGACAGGCAGAATTAATAAAAGCTAAAAAAGTATATTGTAACTTGATATTTGTTTGTTTTTAAAATTATGCTTAAAACTAGACAATGTCGGACATGCTTTGAGAGAATCTGGTAAGTTGTTCCAAATAATGGATCCTTTATATTTTATTACTGTTCTTGACAACTTATAGCGAAAAGAAGAAACATAAAGTTTGTTTGAAATTCTAGTACTATATTGATTTATATCTATATTAAAAATAAAATAATTATTAAAACCTAATTATGTCAAAATTGATTTAGTTTTATTTATTCTTCTACAGTTAGTCCAATCACACTCAGAATAGTTTAGATAATACATGTGTTGTAGGTAGTTGAACTACCATGTTCTAAATGTACATGATTTCAGTCATTGTATCAAAATTTCAAAACAATAATTCATCGATACTTTGTACAATATAATTCTAATTACTAACATGAACAAATAGTTATGGTGCATATTTCCATAAAGTAACGCTGCATACAGTAGCATGTATTACAATAGTTCAAAATTTTAAGATTAAAACACAGATTTAAAGATTTGAATACATTCAAAGAACATTGCAAAATAAACTTGTCTGGGTAAAAAATGCACCTTGAAAATCAAATCTTTATTATACCTGTTTCATCAGATCTGCTCTGTGCCCGACTTCTCTCTCAATCCTCTTCTCTAACACCCCGATTCGCTCTTTTGCCTCTTCCAATGTCTTCACTTCCACAGCCTCTTCAGTGGAATCAGGCTCTTCCAAGGAAACGTCTCCTTGACTGATGGACACATCCTGTGATGTACTCGCTTGACTCTCCTCTAGTATCTCCCCATCCTCTAAAACATCAGGACACTCCGAGTCCGAGACATCATTCATCTCAACCTCTTCTGGTGCCCCCGTCTCCGAATCTTTCTTTGAATCTTTCTCCTTTGTTTTTTCATTCATCCTACTCTCATCCACTGGCTCATCATTCTTCCTACTTTCATCCAATGGCTTATCATCTGTCCTACTTTCATCTACCATTTCAATCTTGCTTTCCTCCCCATGGTCCTCCTCTTTATCGTCTTTCAGGCTTTGGTTTTCGCCGTTTTCAATCTTTTTATCCGCTGCTGTGTCAGCATCCTCCTTTCCATCAACATCGGCAGGCTCTACATTCGCTTCATCTTCTGGGTGAATAGAAGAACCATCATCCTCTTTATCATCCTTACATTCACTTGGTCCTGGCTCATTATTTTTAGATTCATGTTCCTTTTGCTCCTCTTGTTGTTCTGCATTGTAGTCCCCCTCATCCGGATCAATCTGGTCTGAGTTGGCAGGAGAGTTTGTCTCCTTTGATTCCTCACACACCTGACAAGATTAATATGAAATGAAGAGTAAATAACGACATTTGAGAATGACTTGTCCAAGCAATTTTGAGAAAGAAAATTAAAAAAGCTATGAAATTGAGACGAGATGACGGATCAGACGATTTCTAATCAACACAATCGAAAGTTACAAAAAAGTTAATATTGCTAAAAAAATTAGGCTAAAATGCCACCGCACTAAAAATTAAATGAAAAAATGACTTCTTGACTTGCATCTGCATATCAGACAAAGTTTCCACTTTGCCATGCCCCTCGGCTATCATTCATTGAACAACCAACCCCATCATCGACCATCTCAGTCCCACTTGCTCAAAATCGTGTGGCAAAGCCAAAAACTCAGAGGCAGTCAAATATACATATTTTCTTCATGAAATAAAAAACAAGTTGACGTGTAATTATATTTGATATAGTGTTCTTTCATATATCTGCTCTTCATTAAAATAAATTGAAAATTATTACTTACTGAGGAATTCGCGCCAGCTTCCTTCCCTTCGTTGTCTTCTGTTTCATCCATTTTTGTGTAAACGCCTGTACGGGCCGAAAGCTGGCGCTAGACCAATTATAAAGCTAAGCGGGGTAGAGAAAATGTAGACCGAACTTTGAATTTCAGTTACACTTTCCAAATCTATATTCCCTTTGCCCTGGCTATATATTAGTTTTTTTTTTTTAATCCAGTCAAGAAAGATCATAATTTAATCTTTATCTGTGAAAGGACTAGTTTTTGTTGTTTCATCTCTTAAAATACTATGGTGCTGATTATACAGAACAAAATGATGAGATTCATCAACTGTCAAGAACTCGGGAGCAAACTTTCTAAAGCTGGTTTTCTTGAACTTAGTCGGCCAAAGATCAAAACAACTCGCATCACGTGCATAAAATATATCATACAAGGTCGAATCATTATATTCGATCCGACTCCGATCTTGTTACTGACTTACATTATAATACAAGAAATAGCCGATTCAACTTTAACTTACTAAGTGGCTTCCCAATGGTATAAAGGAAATAAAAAAAACTATGCTCATTTAAGAGGAAATTAAGGGAATACCTAATACTTGAGAGTCAGAGAAGAGAAGTGAAAGACATATGTTATATGATTGAAACTTTATGCTCTGCCGGTTCATACTTTTTCGTTTTGTACGTTATAGAAATTTTACGAATTCATCATTATTTTCCTCCTGATCTTCCTCCTCCTCTTTTTCTTCTTCTCCTTTTTCTTCTTGTACTTATTATCATTTCTATCATCAGTTTAATGTTATTATTGTTATTATCTTTAAAGTAATTTATTTTCATTTTTCTTATCTGTCTGTAAATATTACTATTATAACTTATTAATTTCGTACATGTCTGTAGGGGACCCCACTGGAATTGATTCGATCTGTGATTATTGTATATTGTTGTATGCTGGAAGCTTGTCGAATAAAAATCAATCAACCAATCATACAAAGTTAAATTAAACAACACAATTAAATGCATGTAAAATGGGAGGCCTTTTAAATACATTAAATATATTCACTGTTATTATATTTTATTAAGAAAGAAACAGAATAGTATTTAAATAGTCGAATAAATAAAAATAATCAATAAGTGGACATCTCGTCATAATTCGATCGTTTTCTTTACACCACTATTAATGTTAGGTTTGAGCAGACTAAAAATTGATAGAGTAAACAAAATTTACAAAGTAGCCCCTTATGAATGGAAACAAAATGTTTTACCTTTAAGAAAGGCAATTCACGCTGGCTTTAGTTTAGAATTTATTTTTTCAAAGAAAGTGTTTACATTTGAAGATTTAACTGCAAAAATGGTATATAAGAGTCAAATTAAAAAAGAATGTAGAAACAAACTCAGCAGGCGGCAATTTAATGACACTTTACAATATTACAAGAAAAGAAGTAGAAAAGATATATGTTTAACCAAGGATGTGTACTTTAAGAAGTAAACTGCGAGAATTTCAGTTCAAACTATATAATTGCATAATATTTTATATACAAATCATCATTTACACAGATTCAGGTTCCATGAAAATGGATTGTGCTCATTTTGCAAAAATTTTGAAGAAACTTATCAACATGATTGTATTCTTTGAATGTAATACAATAGAGGAAGTCTGGGGGAAATGTGGAGATGTGGACTTAATTTACCAATTTTGAAGAAATTACCCTGGAAAGAAATTCATATAGGAATAGATGACACTACTTTTAAAACAGAGCAATTATTGAACCACATTTTGATTTTGATTAAATATATGAATTTCCACAGTAGAGAGAAGGGAAACCCTCCAAAAGCAAAAGAAATAGAATATAGATTGTTGGAAAATAGAAATGAAGACAAAAAATTTTCATTGGAAAGAGACACACTTTCAATTCATTCAAGAAATGGGAAGCTTTGGAAAGTTTAGAATAAATGTTTTCAGTTTTTAATTTTCTCAATATAACTTTCAGACCCTCCTCTATTTTCAACTTTTTTGTTCTTTCTTTTTTGTTCTTCTTTTTTGTTCTTTTTTTTTTTTTCTTCTTTTCTTTTACTTTTGTTTGTTTGTTCTAGGTTGGTGTGTGTTTTGTATACTTTTGTACTTGTTATGTGTTTAACTGTTGTGTGGGGCGGGGGGTAGTAGGTGTTTTTTTAGCTCTTTCTCTTTATATATATATATATATATATTTCTCTAAAGGAAATTTAAGAGGAATACAGGTTAACAGAATATTGTGTAAAAGAAATAATTTGAGATTTATAATGATATATAATCAAACTGGTCGAGAAAATAGTACAAACTTTATTTGCGATTTGTTGTTGTTGTTGTTTTTTGTGAAAATATAATTTTTTTAATGTGAATATTTGTCATCTGTAAATGTGTAACTTTTGTATGTAAATGTAAAAGATCATTGGCAAATTTATCAAGACCTATGTTAAAATTATTTTGTTATTTTGTGTACAATGTTATAAATAATGTATAAGTTTCCTTTGTGAGAGAAAAGAATAAAAACCTATGAAAACAAAAACTAGTCAACATCGAGAGGAAGAACTATGGTTTTGTACGTGAGGCAGACTAATTGATGAATGGAGAAAAAACTAACTAAATAGTTTGGTCCAACAATAACCATGAATTATGGTTGCTTGGTTGGTTGGATGACTAATTGTTTTCTCAAGATTATGAATGCGTATCATATAAAAGGATAATTGCCTTGGATTTATGAGCGTCGTTCAAAAGGGCATTCAATTAAGTACAGGTGACATTAATTTATCCTTTACATAATGTTTACAGTTTCCCTCAATTCAACCATTTTCGATAAATTAACCAAAGGGAAACTTTAAAACCCGATTATACCACAGAAAACAATGTTCGGATTAAAAAATATATATACTTAAGTAAATAACCTATACAGCAGCTTTGGCAACTCTCGTGGAAATGAGAAAATAATAATAAATGCGCATCAAATGTCCCCATTCTGACTTCCCTTTTTAAAATTTGAAATGTTGAAAAGATTAAAAAATGTCTGCGCCGCCGCCAAAAATCGAACCGGCCAGGATATCGGCTCAGAACATGTATATCATGATTCTAAAAATCTTTGAAGGACACGGAGTGAACCACCCAAATATGTCCTTGGCCCTTGGTATCGTATCAATTAGAACTGAATTGAGATGTTTTGGGAAGGGTGATTGCGTCATTCATAAGGAATATCTTCAGATGTGTTTTTGTGAAATGAAATTGAATTGAATTGAATATTGATCACCACTTCGGAATGATTATACAGACGAGGACATCATATAAGATTTTTTTTGGAATTTGTAACTTCATAAAGAAGTTTTCAAACAGAAAATATTAACAAAAAGTGTGTGTGTTTGTTGAGGGAGTATAGATTCTTTTTTCTTCCATGAACGGTACAAAAATGGATTCAAACTAAAAAGGGCAATTTCCTCTCGATACCTATTTGTTTCTGTAAAATGTTTCAATAGTTTTGGGTCATAAAATGTGTGTGTGTGTGCGTTTTTTAAATAATTTTATTGAAAATGCTCTTCACAAATGATCACTGCCTGTAATGTTGCACCTTACATGTTTTTATTGTTCCTTTATCTGACAAGTATGTACCCCCATTATTTAACATCATGGATTCTTGAAACATTATATTGCTTCTTTTGCTTTTAACAGGGGTGATAGTGAGCACTAAAAAAAAGGTTTTCTTTTGTTTTCCCCTCAACCACGCCCCCCCTTGAGTAAAAAAAAAGAAGAGGGGAAAATGGAATCTTCACACCATATTCCCCCCTTTCGAGTAAGAAAATTTGGGGGAAAATAGGGCAAAATAGGGAAGATTGGAGAAAATAACTGGGAAATCAGTAAAATCAGGATAAAAGAGGGAAGAAGAAGACAAAATCTGGTTTAATTTTTTTCTTTGACTTTCACCTCACACCTCTCAAAACTACGAAGCTTTTAGTTGTATTAAAGCTGGAACGATTTATGAGATGAAATCAAATCAAATTATCATGTTTCTTGTTTGAGGGGGACATAAACTGAGCCTGGGAAAGAAAGATAACATGTGTGAAGAAGAGGTAGAAGAATAAGATAGGAAGAGGAGAGAGAGAGAGAGAGAAAGAGAGAAAGAGAAATACAGGGGGGAAGAGAGATAGAGAGAGAGTGAAAACAATGAAATAACAAAAAGGGAGAACGGAAGAATGAGAGATAAAAAGAATGACAGGATGAGAATAAGATAACGAATAAAAGACTCTGAGTGTCACTTACGGTAATCAATCATAATTTTTACGAAACACACACAAAAAAAGCAGGCATACCACATGGAGCTATTTATAATTTCTACATATTTTATTCACATTTTCTTTCATGACTCCTCCCTTCTCTCAAGCAATAATCTTGAAATGATTAGTGTGAAACATTTCATAGTGTACAAATAGCTTTAAGAAGAAGAGACGAGAACAGCAAGAGATACAGCATAAAATGGTATCATTATTTTTGATCAATTAACATTAGGGTACTAAACAGCATGGAGGTTCTATGCATATGGAAAATGATCCATCTCCCGTTTAGTTCTGCATAAAAGTTCTAATATACATACATGTAGTAATGCTGATACATCAATTTGAATTTAACAGTGTCAGGGGAATATCAGCCACATAAATTAGAAAATGAAACTTTGATGAAGGGAGAAGTGGCATATTCAGGAATTACACGTTTTAAAATATGACAACACACTAAATTTTACTCAAACAGAGATCTTTCATAGGTAGATTCATAATTTGACATATAGTTTGCTTTTATTTCATAACTTCTTAGCTGACAGTTGACAGTAAGGCCCATTTCAGACAATTTTCAGGCTCGATATTAAAAAACGTTTTACAGGTTTTAGGGATCAAATCATCTCCTGGAAGCAAGAAGGGCGTTAAGTCTGAAAAATGTGTGAACTAACGCCCTTCTAGCTCTCATAAGACAAAATGCTAATTTCTAATATTCATCGTCCCCAGGGAGTGATTCTATCAAGCCTCATATATTTGTGTGGAAAGGGACGTAGAAACTATCAATACAGAACTACTTGTGCATGTATCTCCTACGGAACACGGTTATAATTCCTCTCTTCTTACTATTAGCTTTGTTTTAAATCACGTAGAAAAACACATTTAAAGATACATTTGACATATATCATCTCACCTTGCATCGTTTTTCCACCCTTTTTTTTCTTCATTTCATACAAAACACAAAGTGAATGGAATAAAATTCATGTCAATATCATTCCAAGGTACGTCCGTTTGTTACCAACAGAAAACATGATATCCAAACACACGTAACATGTTTTTTTTCTTCTGTTTCATAATAGTGTACTTTGTTTAAAAATGGTGGAACTTCAAATATCTACACTTCAAGTACGACTACATGGCTTTCATTCTCATAGATATGAGCGTCGGGGAGGACAAAGAGGTGAAGAAATAAACTATGGACTGCATGAAAGAAACAAATCATTTTCACCTGAATTAGACAATTAAAAACTGATAATGCATTTTTTAGGTATACGTGATCCCAATGAAATCAAGAGCATATCGATAAGAAGTTTACAAAATGTACAGTTATATTATGCTTTTCTTTTTGTTAATAATGATTTCATCAAGACAATAAAAATTGTTTTCAAATATACCAACTTATTGTTCACTTTGCATTAGCAGTACCAATTACAATGTATTGTGTCAGGCTCTCTCACTCTCTCACTCTCTCTCGCTCAATTCATAATGGAATGATGCTCAGAACAACGCGTCAAACATGACTATAATAAAACAAAAAAAAAATTACCAAAGACTCGAGGCAAGAACGATAAAGATTCAAGTTAAGGAAGTAGTCTGACAAAACAAGAGAAAACTGTTCGTTTGAGCTAACGGTTTGAAACAGAAAGTTACCTCGCATTTTACTAAATAGGTTCCTATTGCCACACCACTGCTCAAAGGACAAAACAAATGCACCCCTGTTATTCTAATTACACTGTATATGAAAACGCAAGGTGCAGAATTGATCTGTAAAGTTGCAAAATCTGAAGGAAAAAAAAGAAAAAAGTATATGTATATTTATATATAATATATATAAAAATGACACACAGATTAAGTGGTGATGGCAACAACATATGAATCTAGTTTATTCTCGTAATACTTGATGACTTGTCTTCTGTTCCATTGACTATGGATTTAACATTGTGCTAGGTTAAGCAAACTATAGCTACGGCATTGCCACAAATCAAAGCAGAGAGCTGTTTTTCATCTTTCAATCGTACCTCAACAATTACTCGAATGAAAAAATGTACAGTTATATAAGGCAATTGTGGGTGACAATGACACGTTTATAAATACAACGGCGTATGAAACCAAACCATAACATCTCCATCCCAAATGCTTGCGTTATTCATTGCAACTTTGAAATTTCACAGACTGAATATCTCCACTTGAAAGAATTAACAGAAAAACAGCTGTGAGGTTTTTTTCCTGTTTCTCAGCACCTCGTCCAAGTCAATTTACAAATTGATTTATAAAAATAACGTAACACTATTTTACAAGTTGCACTCTGCATTCAATGTTATGAATTTACATTACTCAGACTTAATTCAGAAGTGGTTGACTGCTTGATTGGTTACGATGCAGATTCTTCTTTTTGTTTAGTAGCAACAAAAGAAAAATACAACTTAAACACACACACGTAAGCAATTAAAAGACATGAAAGAATAAGATGACATTTTAATAAGGAGACATTCCCCCCCCCAAAAAAAAAATATATATATATTCCCGCCTCCAAAGGATGTTAAACAAAACTCAGTGATTGTTCAGATACCATCCTCTTCATTGGGGTCTCAACAAAAACAGACACACCACATTGCAACACTGTTATTAAAGTCCAATCATACATATTTCATTGACTGAAATATGTTCCTTTATGTCAGTTATTTGCACTTTTATAAATGGTTTTATGAATTTCATGTTACAGAAGCTTATGATTAAGTATAATATGACAATTAGGCCTGAGACCTTAATTGCTTTCAAAGAGTTTTTGTAAATTTGCTTTATTTAAAAAAAGGAGAGATCTAATTTGCTTTCTGAACTTCTGAAGCAATCAAACTGTCATTTGCGAATGAAATTAATGAAACTGTAAGACTTATTTGATTTTGATATAACTAGTATTCATCATCAAGGGGCATATTCTGAAAAGTATATCATATTTTATAATGTTGGTGAAAATTATGTTAATTGTCATAACAAACTGAGATTGTGCAGAATCCACACTTACATCAATCTTGCTTCAACAGATGTCTCTTTTCAACGCAGCTAGCTTTGCGCAGACATCGACTAAAGACTTGTCCTACTTTTGATCTGTTATGACAGTGAACGTTGTTCTACTTCAATAAAAGATAACATTATTTTCAGAATATCCAAACTGTGATTGGGACACCAATTGTCAAATATTTCATTAATAAACCTTGCAACATGTCACATTCTTCTTGCGTGGTTACCTTTTAGTAAAAATCATGCGACTCTTTTTCACCTATGAATGACAACAAATCTGGAAATGATGCCGTTCTAGTCATTGGACAAACAGTGCAAGGTCCTTATGAAAATGATCTTCTCACAAACTGGACATTTTCCAAATACATGTACTTGATTACTTATTTAGATGTCTTGTTCATTTTGGGCATCATTTGTCAATTTCTCCATAAAATACTGAATCGAATGAGCTACAATGATCTTAATTGTCGGTTTTCATCATTTTGCTCCTCAAATTTAGAGGTATGCTTTTTTTAAAAGCAAAATTCTATTTTTTTCCTTCCAACTGTAAAAAGACACTAAAACCAATTTAATCCATTTTTAATGTACAGCAAATGTTCCAAACCTCTGTAAAGCAATGATATCTTTAAAGTCAAATCTCAACATGTCAGATGTACGTGGCCTTGTTGTTGTTTCAACGTAACTACTTCAGATGTTCTTCCTATCAATACAAGAAAAAGCATTCTCCTGTATACCATGGGGCAGAAAATAATGTTGATTTATACAAAAGACATAACACTTATGCTTATAAAAGAAACTAATAAGAGTGCAAAAGAATTTCTAAGCAAATTGCACATGAACTTCATTCTCTATACACACAGATACAGCGAATGTTTAAAAACCCTCAAGTTATTACTCATGGATGATTCAATATTTGTTAACAGCTGTGATTGGATAAGCCTCAAGAAACATTCTGACGCATAGAATTATACATCGTTACTATACTTACAAAATGTTACTTGAAAAGTGTTGATCACAAAAACTGATAAAATAAAATTGCTGAATATCAGCATGTATTTGAATTCAAAATTGTGAAATTCATCTAAATCAGTTTTGTAGATGTAATGTAATCCTCTCATTGGCTATGGAAAATTTGTTGACTTAAAAATGAAGTTATCAGAATGTGTCAGATTTTTTTTCTTCTGACAAATTTGCAAAAGCTGAGCATGAATCAGAAAAAAACAATTTCCCTTAGTTATCTATGGTTCCTGAATATCTGGGTAAAGATATGAACCAGAAATTAACATTCATACATGACACAAAATTGGCCATGAAACTGAGCTTGTACTGGTGATTTCTGGAGTCATATTTATTAAGGAAAAGTGACAATGCAACAAGAAGTACAACAAACTTTGAAGTAAATGATAAAAATGTTAAAAAAGTATATATTTAACATTGTAATCAAGACTAGCCATAGCTCTGTACTCTATGATAGTTCAACTGTAGGGCTGTTTGAGAACTGTGTGTTCAAATCAGGAAATGTAACCAACACATTGACAGCACATGCATCTTCATGGCATCAAGGATTATACCTCTATACGATAAATGATGGTCTTTGAACAACCCTACAGAGTCTAGCCACTGGGGTTTTATGGGTGTGCAGTCTGCAGAGTGGCCTTTGAATCTCTTGCACAACCCTTCAGAGACTAGCCACTGGGGTTTGATGAGATAGTTTATGGTCTTAGGGACGGCCTGGGTAGAGTCCTGGTACAAACCTGATATAACCCTTAAAAGACTAGCCCCCAAAGTTTGAGAAGAGAACGCAAGGTCTGAGGGTTTTCTTTGTACAACTTTGGTACCACCCTGATACAACCCTTCAGACATGTGCCACTGAAGCTCGATGACAGAATGTAAATGTCTGAGGAATTGTCTTGGTACAACCTAGGTACAAGCTTGGAACAATCCTTCAGAGACATGCCACTAAAACTTGATGATAGAAGGTAAGATCTGAGGAATTGTCTTGGTACTGCCTTGGTACAACCCTTCAGAGACTAGCCACCGAGATTTGACGAGAGAGCGTATGGTCAGAGGGCCATTCAATTGGAGAGAGAGAGGGGGATGTGACATGACGGCTACTTCCGCCTTCCCAGACCCTTCTTCTTTTTCCGCTTGAAGAAACAACAGCACCTAGAAAAAGAGAGACAGAAAGGGTAAACAGAAGCATAAGAACATACATCATATCATCCATATCTCCAATATCTCGGTGCATATCATTATCTTTTTATTCATATTCATGTAAATCTAAAGAACCTTAAGAGGGAGATGTACAATCACAAAAATAATGAATGAATAGTCAAATGAACTATCTACATACAAATGTTGGAGCACTGTTAGTTTTGGAGACAGCAGAGAGGGTTTTAATAGGCTACAAATCAGGAATAGCTGTGCAACTGGTCTGACGGTACCCTTATGTAGAATTGACTTTCTCCCCCTCAAATGCATGTAGAAGACTCAAAGAACCATGAAAGATTCACATTCTGAACTTTTTTATACCCAACCCTAAATGCAATTTCTTCCAAACTTGGTTGTAGTCGGGTGATATTCTCTTTCTCATTCCTATCTCGTTTTTCTTGATTGAGGTGTCATATGAACGGGCAGAAAATGAACTTTCTAGAAATGCGATTTTCTCTTTGAAATTCAGATACTGTCCGCCAAAAGACTTTTTGGTACCCTTACTTCAAATTGACTTTAATTACTCAAGCATGAAATATGCATCATGTGAGTTGCATCAAATGAAAGAGGATCTAAGCTTTACAAATATTTGTCATTTATCAATTATAATCGTGATTAAGTTATGATAAAACATTAATAATTCTTGGTTTCTTTTTTTCTGGGACGCACTGTATATATGAAGGACACAGAAGAATCAAATAAACTACTCACTTTGTGTCTTCTACGACTTCCACTTCCCCTGTAGGTGTGGTGATAGGTGCCTGTGAACCTTTGTTGAAGTCGTCCGGTGCTACCTCCCCGTTGGTCGAGCTGATGACCTGGATTGACCCTGGCTGGTTGCCGCCCCCCGGAGCTTCCAGCCCTCCCGTCCGTTGTACGTCCCACCTTTGGTTTGTCGTTGTCTGGAATAAGTACAGAATAAGTATCATTTCTATAACTTTGAACATAATATTTGTGGAGTATACTTTGAAGCGTTTTGTCTCTCTCTGCAAAAAAGTGGGCCTTGGCATATATTTTGAACTGGATTAGCTATGTTCAAATTTCACTATCATCTGTGACATCCTTATCATTGTCTGACTAGCATTCCTTTTTACCTTCACTAGATTATTCATTTTTAGTGTGTGTCTGGAATATGTACAGAATTAGTAGTCATTTTATCACTTTGAACATGAAATTTGTGGAGTATATAGTGAAGCATTTTGTCTCGGAAAAATAGTAGGCCTTGACATATATCCTGAAGTAAATAGAGGTAGAGAAGAATCTTAGAAGGGGGGCACTTACCCTGGGATTATCATCTTTGCGCCCATCTTTGGCTTGAGTGGCTTGACCGCCGTCATTGGCCGAGCTTGGTACGTGTGATATCTATGGAAACAACAACAAAACATTGCACGGTAATAGGACATACAAATTTGAATATTGAATAATCATTTTGATCATAAGCAAACATTCAAAAATTGTGAAGAGCCCCCCTCCCCTCCATAAAAAAAAACACATTTATTTGCACCTGAAATGAAATGAAGATGAAATGGACTGATAATAAAAGTATGTATCTATTGTATATAAAAAACCTCAAAAAAGAGAAAAGATTGCATCCCAAATATAAACTTTTTATTAGAACATACAAAATCAAAAACATTAAACTGTAAGTAAATTTTGCACACATGTACGTGTAGACTCTATACATGTGGCATTAGCATTTGATGAATTAATATGAATCAAACTTGTATTTCATTAAATAGAAGCATCATACAAAAGTTAACAAATTCCTGAGACATATATTATATGGCTTCATACAAAAATCTATAAGGGCTTAAAGGCATAGTATAACAATGTTAAATCTGAGATGTACAGCCCTACTTGTTATCAGTGTCTGTGATATAGTGTAATATTGAAGCCCTAAAAAAATTGCGCCTCAAAATGATCATCAAGTGCCTCATAAAAGTAAGAATCTTTGAGTGACCAGTTTTACCATACTCATATTCCCCCAAGAGACTGTAGTGTTATAAAAACAGTTAGGAAAACAAAAAAAATGAAATTTTGATTTCCAATCATAAATATCTTGATAATCAGGCAGGCGATCGGCTTGTAAAAGTCATGGGATTCCTGACTGACCTAAAGTTTACAATTGTGATTGCAGCATGAGCTAAATCCAGGATTTTGTTTAAGAATCTGAGGCGAATGTTACCGAGTATCTTTAAGCTGTAGCATCTATTTTCAGTTTTATAAGTTCTTTCTTCCCTTCAATCTTTTTTTCTTTCTTCTTCAAAACAATAATTTCTCAGATATAAATTTGTCATTCTATCAGAGTCTAATGACAATACAAGATCTTCACTTATAGTTGACAAAGACAAAAACCAATTAATTCAGGAGAGGCAGGAAATTACTAAGCACATTTCTTTTTCTTCCTCTTCATATGCTCATTGTTGTCAATTGATTTTAATTTCATTCAATATCATGTTTCATTTGAAGCATGATAAAATTGCCTGTAATGCCAATAAACAACTATTAATTAGTCATACCCTTTGCAACTTTTGTCATTCTTGAAGTTTGTGAAAAATTGATTTGTCCTGATTTATGTTTTAGTTTTAGTATTCAACAAAGGCCCTGATTTCAACCAGTCAACCTGTCATTCTAGAGTTACAAGAAACACAATAAAACACATCAAATTTACAAGGGGTATGCATAATTAATAGTTGTTAACTGTATGTACATAAGATATATACAGCAGTGCCCAGGTGTTCAAACTATCTGTTGAAACAATTCTGAATGAGGAGAATCCCCCCCTTTTTTTCAGTGCTAGATTTAGCCTATAATCTAGGCGGAGTGCCAAGCTTTTTTTCTTTGCTGCTAGACTAACCTTAAGCAGAACGTCTGATACGGCGAGACTACGAACAGTGGGCCGCGAAGCGGCTCACCGCCTATACTCACTGGTCTAGCTTTAGTCATTGTTTTTTTATTATCGACCATGAGTTTGTGGCAGTTTTTCGTTACGAAAAAACCTCATAGCTAGACCAGTAAGTATAGGCCAGTAGGCTTTTAAGTTTCTCTTTCAGTCAGTGCTCTTACCGTCTCTTTGCCAGTCCAATCGAACTCGTGTAGATTCGTGTAGCCCTTCTTCTCATAGAGGTCCATAAAGAGCTTTCTTAAGTAGTTGTAGTCTGGTGTCTCAAAGAAATCTAGTCTTCTAACATACCTCAGATACGTCGCCATCTCCTCTGCAAAGAAACAAAGAGGAAAAACTCCATATTGTTAAAAAAGATTCTCTAAAAATGCATTTTTTTGCAGTAATGAAGCCAAATGTGATATGTCAGGCAAGCCAAAGGGAACCTGTCCTCTTCCTAACCAAGTAACAACCAAATTTAGAATACCTGATGATATATTCGGCTAGAGTGTTCATGTCTGCGTAACTCAATTAAAACAAAATGTGCAACCAACATAAAATGTTCATCTTTATCATAAAGATACAAATTCCTGAATAAGAAAAACACAAGAAAAAGCTTTTGAGGAAAGTCAAAATAAAGTAAATTTGTTCACAACGTTCAAAATGATATCTTTTACATGTATACAAATCCTGAAGTGCGAGTAAACTGAATGTGTGCACAGACATTGAAATCTTTGCTCCTGCAATGTCAAAATGACACAGCTGCATTTCCTTGTGAAAATAAAATTGTGCTTGCTCAAATTTTGACTAATTTTTTGGCCTTACTGACTAGAATATAAGGAAATATTTTGGATTTAACATGAGAAGAACCTAGAGGAAAATCTTTTTCAACACCAAGTCAATCATCAGGTTTGCAGACATAAAATTCTTACCTTTGTACTTTTCTTTTTTACCAGTGATGAGGCAAATGATACAATGATATGGGAAAATTAAAGGTGTTTTGTCCTGTATGTGACTTTAATAGGACAATGACTATTTTTTATGTATACTTGATGAGCGCATAAAGCTGATCGCACTTCTATAGCTGGGATCAAACAAAGATCAAATGACTCACTACATTGGACTTGATCTTTTGAATCATTTTCCTGCACAAAATCAACGATCAAAAAATATTTCTAGACTACCTGACCAAAATAAGTGTGAATACATATTGATCTACCACGATTGCATTGATAACATTTCAAAACATCACAGCAATATCATTAAAAAAAATTACACAGCTTCCACGCTGTACAAGTTATTAAAAATTTGCACATTAGCACAATTAATCTCGCAACAATTTAATAATGTTTAATAAATGTAATGCTTCCTGGGAAAAATTTCAATTATATAAACATATTTGTGGCTTACACCCAGTAAATAATGGTTGCTAAGGCAACAGCATGATCAACACAAACAATTATACCTGCCCAATTAATTAGATCAGGAAAGGTCCCATCAAATTTCATTATTGATGGAAGGAAGTGTGGTAATGCAGGTGAAACAGGGATTTTTTTTTTGGAGGATAAAGTAGTTATGGAGACCGACATAGTAATGAATATTGTGTACGCTTGGGGTATAGGGGCTTTTATCTTTCAAATTGAACGGTGAAAAGGGAGCATATTTTGTCTCTTTGGTGCCAGAAGGGCGTTAACTCAAACACTCTGACATCCTGCTCGCTATGAACAGACAATTTGAATTTCATTTAATAAATGGGTTTCTGGTATATGTTTCATTTTATTGGATATATCAACTGGGACAAGAGTTATTGTTAAAGCCTTGTCCTCAGTGATAATTTAAACAGAACATAATAAACTTCAACAAATGAAGGAAATGCACAAGCATGGATAAAGGACATTTAAAAAAAAAATGCAATTCCAACTTAAGACCATTCTTTGATGAGTTGAATTCCATTTAATAAATGCATTTCTAGTGTATACTTTATTTTGATGGATATATATCAAATGGGTCAGAAGGTACATGTACTAGTGAATGGCTTTGTCCACAGTGATAATTTCAACAACAACAAAAAAAACTTCAACAAATGAAGGAAATACAAGATTTATATTTTAACAATAATGCAATCCCAACTTCTGACCTTCCAGCAACTCATTGAGATCTCTGCACTGTCCAACATGTTAACAGTGGTATTATTACTTCAGCAATTAAACTACAAAGTTTAGAAATTTGACCAACAAATAATTGTTCATGCTCTTCTGCACGGCAAAAGGCCATTTGTGTTCGTGCCATCAGAGATATAAATTTGATTGAAACTGAATTTAAACTCAAGTATTACATACATGTATACAGAATAGATATTGTGGGGGAAATACCATGTCCAAAAATCCACAAACAGACAATTTTTTCATGGATAATCCAAGCAATATAATGAAAAATCTTTAATGTGCTACTTTAATTTAATTTTAATTAAAT
This sequence comes from Hemicentrotus pulcherrimus, assembly GCA_003118195.1. Taxonomy (NCBI): domain Eukaryota; kingdom Metazoa; phylum Echinodermata; class Echinoidea; order Camarodonta; family Strongylocentrotidae; genus Hemicentrotus; species Hemicentrotus pulcherrimus. The sequence continues at coordinate 55,520 of BEXV01001854.1, forward strand.
TTAATTCAACAAAGATTTGCTTGGTATTGTGTACACTTCTGAATCCAAAATATATATTATCACTTTCACTTTTATTTATAGATAAACATATGACACTGAAGCTCTACAACATCGTGAATAATTCCTGTCTATTGCTTCTTTCCTGGCATTGTCGCCAAAATGGAAAACATGAAATAGCTCTATACTAGGGCAATTTTTAATGAGCACCTAACATAATTCAATATACACAATTTGGGCTTCATCATAAATGTTATGTATACCGGTAAGTATAAGTTTTCACTGAGCAGTATACCTTTTTTTTTGCAACGTCAGATGATGTATTTGCTATCATATGAAAAACAAAAAGTTTGCTATCTCTTGCATTGGCGGTTTCAAGAGCTAAAGAAAGTTGGTTACAGAATTACATCGCAGAAAACTGCTGTATTCTGTCCTCCAACTGTAAATAAAAACTGGCATTGCCGGAAAAATTAATGACATGAAATACTTCTATACTAGGGCAATTTGAATGAGCACCTACCATAATTCAATATATACAATTTGGGCTATAATGAATGTTATTAC
>BEXV01001854.1:56170-66202 GCA_003118195.1 Hemicentrotus pulcherrimus
CCCCCCCCCTCCCCTGCTGGGTCGCTTCGTTCTCTCAATAAGGTCCAACTCTTGTTATGTTTGCACCTTCCACCTAGGAAAATTTTAGTATTACAGGCCTGAAGAAAAATACTCTAGGGCCTCATCTTGTAAACGTTTGTGATCAATCGCAACTTATTTACGATTGATATCAATTGCAACTATGTACATAATAGATAGGAGACTGCAAACTTGCGATTGATTCAGATCAATTGCAACTCTTTATAAGACGGGGCCAGGAATCTTCAAGATAATGACCATGAGGATTTGATAGATCGTTCCATGACGACCGATGAAACAGACATTCTTTCATGGAAACTGTAGTTTCAATGAGGTGTCGTACCAATACACCTAGTGTCATTTTTTTTACTTGCAAGGCAGAGTTTCTAAAGACAAAAATGGTACAAACCTGGGTAGTTTTCACATAGAACTTCGATAGGCGTGGCTCGTTTTGTGTCTCCAATCTTCTGATACCTTTCCTTCAGCGTGTCAGCCTGAACAAAGATAATAATAATAAAAATGCAGGTTTTTAAAAGAGAAACATACAGAAAAGGTTTTGGTACATACAATACACAGAGATCAAACTTTGAGGACAACACTAGAGAGTACAGTGATTTTAGGATAATTTCAGAAAAGAAAGTGAGCCAATATGTACATGAACTGGGTAAGAACAAATAGTTGTCACAATCACTTCATGGTCAATGACCTGGATATTTATGCAACTGAATTAACCATATTCTAGGCTCATATCAACTTTTTTTGGGTGTGAATTCTTTGGATTGCAGAAGACAAAATATTTGCTCTTTCTTTTGTATTGATTCTTGGACAATTATTCAGTGGTTTGATCATTCGACTGAAAAAGAGAAGGTCGTGGGTTTGAGCCCTAGCACTGCAATATTAATTACCCTTTGGCAAGACATTTATCTAATTAAACCACTCTCCACCCAGGTGTTAAATTGGCATGTATGCGCTTGTAAATGGTGCCTGGTCCAAATGCTCCCAGGGAGTGGAGCATGTGCACTATCATGAATGGTAAAGCACTTATAAATGTATTAGTATGCTCTAGCCGAATGTGACTATCTATTATTAATAAGTCTACAGTCAACACCATGGCATTGAACATGGAGAAAGCCTCTCACCTTTAATCCCTGCCACGGTAAGCTGCCTCGTAGAAAATACATGAACATGTGACCTAAGGCTTCTAAGTCGTCTCGTCGACTTTGCTCTGAAAGAAGAAAAATACAAAACAGGATATAAGAATACATATATATATACCAAGGTCTAAACAGACCTTCATTCTATCCTTTTCTCTTTCCCCCCAAAAAAAACTAACAACTAAGATAATTATAAAGTGGATTAGTATCTATGCTATTGTGTTTATGGGAACCACAGTGCATTATGTGTCCCGCCCACACAATGCCCACTTTCTAGACATCCGATATGCACTGCAAAGTCTGTTAGATGCTTATCCAAACGTCTATTGCACCTTAGTAGAAACAAGCCCAAAGCGTTCGAGCTGAATTTATCTTGGCTACACGATTCTCTACTCCTAACCAGGCCATTGTAAAGTGGCAATGTTTTCCGGCAAGTGCAACATATGTGAACAAAACCTTTACACTTCGTACTCCACACAAAAAAATCTACTCACCTTTCCCTAAATGTGTGTTGATGCTCATATACCTGGCCGTGCCCGTTAAACTCTTGTGTTCTCTGTAGGGTATATGTTTGTTGGTCTCCGGGTCGATATACTCCTTGGCCAAGCCAAAGTCGATGATGTGGATGGTGTTTTGCGTCTTACTCGAACTCCTGCCGATCAGGAAGTTTTCTGGCTTCACGTCACGGTAGATGAGGTGCTTACTATGTACATATTCTATTCTGTGAAGCTGTGAGGAAGAAGATAATTCAGAGAGTATAACTAAGATGTCATTTATCAGACTGATAAACAGTCTAAATTTTTTTTTTTTAAATCACCTTTTTATATAGTGCACCTATATAAAAAAGTGCATATACATGTATATAAAGCCTTTTTTTTATATAGTGCACCTATATTTTCACCTATGATGTGTCTAAGCTCTTTACAGATATACTATGGGTATTTACTGTACAAATGCAGCCAAAAATTCCCATGCTTTTAATACTTGAACAGGAGATGATAAAAATGAAATCTCCATTGTCAAATGCTATTACTTACTATGTAATAGGAACCCATATTCCAGGTCTTTCTGTATCTTAATCAAGGTTACAGTATGTATAACCGATACCAAGGAGCTACATTTCACAGAACCTCTACACAGGAATTTAATTTCACTTTGGAAGAATAATAGATATATTTCTTGTGGCTGAAGATATCATACCAACCATCTAGGCTTAGAGTATTGACAATTGAAGGACTTATATCTTTGATATAATAATCAATCACTTTGTGAATTAACCTGTCTTTATAACAACGTTTTCATATTTATTCTTCCTAAAAGGATGCCAGATATCAAAAGTGAAACTATGTTCAAACATTGACTACTAGCTTTCAAATAATGACGCATATTATCTGCATTTAATTGCACAAGGTATGAAACCGAAACCAAAGCTTAATGCATTTAATGCTAACATACATTACTCAAAGTGCAGTCAGCTTTAATACCAACTATACAGGCAAGAGTATAGTACTGTTTTTGAGCAAGAACAGCCTGTTACATACATGTACATGTAGGTCAAAGCGATCTTCAGGGCTTGGACCCAGTAGCTCCATGACAACATCATTGAACATTTGCTATCAAAGATGTTCATGAGTGGGTATATAGTCATTCATGAAGTAAGCAACTTGGCGATCAATACACAACACGGAGCCAACGGGTACTACGCTCCCGTGCATATCTGTGTGCTGCCCTCTATATACCCACGCATGAGCTACTTTAACATACTGAATTGAAACAACTGTGCAGTCAATTACTTACCAATTGTGTAGACAAGAGTAGGACTGTTTTGAGGGAGAACTGCCTGTTACACAGGTCAAAGAGGTCTTCAAGGCTAGGACCCAATAATTCCATGACCATGGCATTGTATTTACCGCAGGGCCCAAAGTAATGCACTTGAGGGATACCCTCTGTAAAAATGACAAAGATAGAGATAAAATCATGATCAGACAATGAAGTAAATTCAATCTTTTAAGGGTAAGTCCACCCTGAAATTAAGTTGGTTTGAATAGAAACAGAAATACAAGAGGACAAATCAGTGAAAGTTAAGTAAAATCCAATAAAAAATATTTTTAGTTGGACATTGATCAACTATTACTGATTTGTTTCTCTCAATTTAATGCCTTTTCTGTATTAACATGTACATGTATAATTAATACCAAAAAATTATCAGAGTGGATTGCCTCTTTAATACATATGCAAACATTACAACATATAACAAGATACAAGACAGAAGCTTTAAATCTGAATCTCATTAAAAGCCCAAATTCACATTCCTTCTTATAAGTTTCAGATAAAGGTCAAAATAAATTCATCCTGACATATGAAAAGAGATGCTTCATCAACATTTACATATATGTACTTGTTACATTCTTGACATGTTAAACATCATATTCAGATCAATCATGTTTGAAAGAATCATCTGAAAAAAAACATTTGTTTAGTAATGCATTTCAGTGGTTTTCTATATACTGTAAACACTTTCCTTATGCAAGTTTATGCATTGATATGAAATAAATTAAGATTTGTTTTCTTTAGGGGGGGGGGCTACTAAATGTATATTATATGTAGAAATTCATTCATGAACAAAATGCAAATGAGGGAGTTCTTTAATAATGTCCTTATATTTTTTTATAAAGAAGGTGTTTAAAAAAAAAGAGATTAAAAAAGGGAGATCTGGGAGAATATCATATTCATCCCTTAATTTCTCATGTCTATGTGAGTATTTGCTTTGTACTAGGAAGTGAGAGCCAAAGGAGGGGAAACTCCCCACATGTGACTTGCTTGTTCCCCCGCTGCATGCACAGTAGCATATATATTCATGTCTGTAAACAGTATATCCCTAGCAGGCATTCTGCCTTCCAAGTCCGCTGAATATCATTTACATTAGACCCCCATTACACACAGGCACTCCCGTAATGCTCCATGCACTTGATGTACACAGTGCAATATTTCAATAGCAGGGGTGAACGTACAGTATATAGGCATCTGTATGTACATCTATGCAGGATGGCTTTATACAGTTAATATAAAGTGCTTTCCGAGTAACGATGCACTTATTGCAAATACAATTTTATGCACCAAGTCAAATTGAATCTATTCTCTTTCGTAGGAAATATATAAGATAGCTGTGCCTGGCAAATGTCAGACTCAGAATAGCCAAAATAAGTCTTGATGGCATATAGGCCTACTCTTTATACAATACTTTAGCAGGCTATCAAATTATCAATAAGATTGTATCTTTGTTTTAAAAAAATGAAAATATCCTTGTTTGATCAAGAATACCTAGATAAACACAATTATGCTCGTTTTATTAATTTTTAAACAAACATCCAAACTTCAATTGATTTATTTGCAAAATATTAAACTTTTTTGTATTTAATAAACAGTTGTGTTTTAAAAATAATTTTGTTTAACCCACAATGCCATTCCCAAAGGCACAAAAAATAAGGGCTAAGAGGATTACTTTGCAACTGGATGAGAGGGAGAGAGAGAGAGAGAGAGAGAGATTAATATGGACAAATATAAGCCGTTTATAAATGAAAGAAAGCTTCCATTATCAGATTACGTTCTATATCTCCACTTGCGTTGGAATAGCTCTGACTATTTATCTTCATCAATGATGGGGCATTAATGTGTATATCCGAAGAGGAATTACCTGTGTTGCCATGGAAACAGCGAATATCAGATGTGGAATCTTAATGGCTGTACTAAATACACAATAGCTGCATTTACACTAAAATAAAAAAGAAGGTTGTTTTTTTTTTCTTTCCATTCCAGAGATTTGTTGGAAATCGGTAGGCAACTACCCCAAAAACCCAAACTGAAAAACCCACCTCTGGAGTGTGTTTAAAATATAATTAAAACGCTGGCCCTAACTCTACCGGTTTATGCAGAATTAATGCTCTTGCTCCAAACACCGATGAATGTCCGTGTGACTCTATTCGCTTCGGTGCTAACGCACACAGAACAGCTATAAGTGATGCATGCACTAACTCACACACACACACACACACACACACACACAAAAAGAATTATCAAACACGCTCTTTATGGGTTTTTTCCAGTAGTGTAAACAGTAGTTAAAAGAAAAAAACTTTTCTGCAATGTGAATAGACCTAATATCATTCATATACTTGTCGGAGAAAGTCTATTAATGTACTTGATTTAGAGCGAAATAATCCTCCGGGAAGGATAGAACTGTGCCCACAAACTGCAAATCTTTGTACAACAAGATGGAGAATTACATTCAAATGATTTAACTTCATTGAACAATAAGAAAGAAATGAAATTTTCATCAGTTACTTTCAGTAATTCTTCAGTATAGTAACATCAAATGAAGCACAAACATATATGATACGTATATTGTAATACAGTGGAGGGATATAACTGTGTACTCATACTAAAAATGCAGCCAGATTTGCAATATCTGATGGAGAGGGTAATACAAAGTACCTTCATTGAACAGGATTATGGGAAAATGGAAAAAGTGGAATATTAGTTTTTTGGTAAAGCACAAAAAATACATATTTTGTGAAGCAGGAGAAGGATATAAATGCACTCTTTGTTCTCTTAAGACGGGGAAGTAAAATCACAGGATTTTACTTCAGTGAAGAGGCATATGGCAGTACGGAATGGCCATAATCATTTATTAAGAGTAGTTTTGAGTAGAGTGAAATGAAATTGCACCAAAATGAAGCAGTAATGTCATTTGTCATTTATCAGACTGATGAAACAGTAATGGTTCCACTTATCCCTAAAACAATCAAAATGAATGAAGATTTGCCAATAGTGGGCTCTACTATTACAAAACTAACAATCTACCATGGACTATTCTTCCTATGGAATTCTTTTCCCTTTGAAGGTAAAGACCAGTATTGGAAACGCCCCAATTTCCAAAAAAATGAAATGGAAGCTCTTATTACCAATCATGTAAAAGAAAATATTTTGACTATAATACACGATAACAAATTTGCCGGGAAACAGCCTACTAATTGATATATTTGGTAAATTAGTTAATCAATGGTCTGTGAGAGATATCGCGCACGTGTAGCGCACATGTACATAAAGTCACATATACATCTTTCTGTGTACAGTGCTTGTAACTTTACAAAGACTGGGCCAAATTTCTTATCATTTTGATGATTCCAGAATCTTGCAGTACACACCAATACATATATGCTAGATGATCAACCTTTTTTGATCAATTCCCCAACGTTTCTTTCACAATGCAATCGCATGACCATAACTGGTCTTTATCTTTAACATAAATTTACAACCTTCCCACATATGAAGACAAAGTATATAAAATTCTTGATGGAAATTAAAGACTTATATCAGTAACAAAGATCGCAAAATTGATAAAGTTTAACTATCTTACAAATAAACATGCTATTTACATGTATAAGAAATTTTGACACATTACATTTGGCTAAATGTTGTCATGGTTTAATCATTAAGGAGGTATGTTCCTAGTCCAATATAGTAACAATAATGGGTTAAATAGATGTGTTTAATATTCTTAGCACTTTTAATACATGTAGCTCATATACCAATCAAAACCAGAAGCTCATTGCAGAGTATTTCCTTCTAAGTATGGCTAACTGGCCAATACACATTAAATCCCAACATTTATCACAAATACATTCTACTTGAGCGAATGCTGTCGACAGCTTCACTTTGCCATTCAGGACAGAGAATGATAATTGTCACGTAAGATAGATCGTAGCATCCAACGAGACATGGGGGTAGTCGAGTGACTCACTCGATAAACTATCCTCATGTTTGTACTCAGAGTAAATGGCACATGAAATGATGGGCCGAGAATGCTTAGACATTTAGAGTGTGAATACATACAGTAGGGAGCAAGTTAAAGCCCCCGGCCCCTTGGCATCTCAAAGGCATTATAATAAAAGGGTTGTTTTCATTGGTGGAATTGTATAGGAACTTATCATGATGTTTTGATGAAAACATATTGATAATCGAAGCTAACTAAGTATTACTGTAAAAAACTTATCGTCCTTCTGACTCATGCTATTTTGAATGTCTGTCTGACAATGCACACATAGAAAACACAGCTTGAAATTTGGCACAATTATATACATAGGCTGATAATAATATAAATAATGTATGGAAATGATTTCACACATTTTTTTTGTTGGTTAACTTGCATAACACTTTAGATCGATTTTTTGATATCATTTGAAATCAAGTAGTGACTTAGAACATGAGAGATTCCTTAATCGGGCCCATTTAAAGGCCTCAGAATAATAGATAAAAACCCTCATCAATTTCAAAATATCTTCACAAAGTTCTTATACATATATACAGCAATGTTTTTATATAAACTTGTTCTAATTAATCGGATCCAGATTGAATATTTTAAAGTCTGTATACATGTATATATGCAAAAATTGAAATTTTGTTGGCCCGGATTTTTGGGGGTGCCCATGTGTCCAAGGCACCTAGTATCGAGCCCTGATATAACTCCACATGAACGTGTACTAGTCTTCGACTTGTGATAATGACATTGACTCATCTGCAACGATGACTACTCATTGAGACTAAGCATGGGGACACGGTCAAACATGACTCAATACATTGAAGTATCACTGGGGAAACACTGTAACTACTCAGCTTTCACACAACGGGAGAATCACTCAATTTGAAGTGCGTCTATAAAAAGAATGCAGTCATGTTTCCTACATACCAAAGCAAAGTAACAGGTCCTCTTGAAGTATCATATACTTTTAACACTAGCATAATTTGTAAAGCCAAGGGGAAAGGGAGAGATATAAGTATTAAAAAAGAAAAAAAAAAAAAAAGAAGGAAGGGTTTGGGGACTAGCCCTACCTATTTGTTAAGCTAAGAAGAATATGGCAGGGATCAAAGATGGCAGGGGCAGAATAGCCCAACATGTACCTATTTGAAAAACTAAGGGAAAAATAGCAGGGTGAGGGCTAGCCCTAATTTTTTTCTATCGCCACCCCCCCCCCCATTTTTTTTCCTTCTCAAGTAGGCTTGCACCATAAACAGTACTTTTATTCCTCCCCCTGAATGAAAACCTGGTTAGCTAGGCAATTACAGTGCTCATTCTGTTTTGTACTTTAAAAAAACACAACCACTTAACATCTATAAATATCTCAAGTTCAATAATTTCCTACCAAATCTGTAAACCATAACGTAAGCCATAAGTTTTTCAGAGAAAATATATTCTAATCTAGTTTTTCATATAAATTTAAAACTAGACAGTAGTACCTGTGTCAAGAGCACCTGGTGCTGATCTACAAGTAAATACAATGTTTTGCAGGCGGGGTAACACCTGCACATGTGCAGCCCAGACAGCTACCAGTAAACACATGCTAAATAGTGTGCATGTACGCACCAGCAGGATTTCAAAGAATTCTATATTGTCTCTTGATCTGCAACCACAAATAAAAGAAAAACTGTTGTGGGGGATGGGCATTAACAAATCAGTTTATATAGGCTTAGGAAATTCACGGGTTGCCACATGTAGCATGGGCCGAAATGAAATGCGTCGCGCAGACATTTCTTGATCATGTTACGACATGTACATTTTACATCAAAAGGGCATCTGACAGAGGTGCAATGTAATCTTTCTCTACCTGCTAATTACCTTATTATCTAATATAGGGTATTGTATAACCAGACAGGTGATCATACACACTGCTCTTGACCTTGTTTTATTGTATCCCATCCCTACTACTGTACCAAATACATATGTACATTCATGTTGCTGAAAAAAAATGTGTCGTCATTATATGACTCAATCTGGAAATTATGCTAAGCGAGTGCCCACAATTATTGTATACATGTACATGGTTCTATGCTGGGCTCTGAACCAATTTGCCACATTATACTAAGCTAAAACAAGTCTTGAATCTAGTGACATATAAATCAAGGGTTCTCACGGTATATAACAAAATTCAAACAGAATATAAAGACAATGATTACGTCAAAGGGTTTTATAACCAAACAGACTGTTGGGGGTTTGCCTTGGAAATATTTTGTCTTTCTTGCAAGTTGGTACCTAACCAAAGTATGTAAATTTAGCTTAATTTGACATTCTTGTTTCGATACAACGAGGTACACAAAAGCGTTTAAAAAGAAAGGTGTTTAATGGCAACTGCAAGCAACAATGGTCCAATGCATATTCGCTTGGCTTGGTGTTATAAGATAGGAAATGTGAAGTATATTACACTTCATGTCATCATTAAAAAAAAAAGAATTACAGCTGTATATCTGAACAAGCCACAAGGCTTTTAATAGTGCCCCAAGACTCCCACGCCAACAATTTAATCATCATTTATGAATGACATTTCATAGTCTTAATTGCACTTTCAGTGTTAATAAGAACTCAAGATTGCTGATAAAGACAAGTGAACAAGGTCGACAGATAGCTTTCGTATCACAATCCTCCATTCCCAAGGACTACATGAATACCAAATGTTTCTTACTCTCTGTTTATACTACAAAATACATTGCATGGCTATACCTAAACTGAAGACAGCTACACATGTAGGTATAGCTATACAGTGTAGTCTGAATGTTGTAAGCAGAGCTGCCAACCTTGTGTGACCCCCCAAAAAAGAATTCTTAAAAACGAAACTTACTACCACACGCGACACACTTCCAATGCAGAAATGTTCATTCATCATGCTGTTTTTTTCCATAGAAGCAGGTAATTATTTTGGTGGTGGTATTATCGGCATTTCATTTTTTTTGAGAATATTTTTCTCTTCAAGTATATCTTAAAATGAGTTTTCCATTAAATTTGTGATCAAATCACCATTTTAGGGCAGTT
>BEXV01001854.1:71711-83041 GCA_003118195.1 Hemicentrotus pulcherrimus
TTTTTTTTTTTTGGTACAGTGGAAAGAATACCCCTAATCACAATGTACAGAGATAAGTTTAAAGAAAGTCCATGCGAATGCAATGGCCAACACACTATAATCTTTCCCTATGATCTCTCAGGCTTATTTTTTAAACAAATACTTTTACAAGTTTCAAAGAAGCACCTGTATTGTAACTGCTACAAAGTACTCTGGAAATAGAATAAAATATATATAAAACCAAATCATTCCTTGGGATAATACTTTTCTTTAGCAATCAACATGAAGTATCTTTTTACACTGATAAGAAAAAAATTAGATACAGTACCATATACATGTATATTGCTGTGGGTGCGGTAGTCAAAGCAAACCCATTCTTCAAACAGTACATATCTTGTCTAAACACTTAAAATTTGTAAGAATTATTATTACATTTAGCTCTAAGAATGGGTAAAGGTCATTATGTACATGTAGGGCCATAAATAATGACGATCTAATTTGTAATTGACTGTGATACTGAAAGCGCTTTGGTCGTCTCGGTTACATTGTAACTAATAAGGGGCTTTATAAGAAAAAGTTAGAATTATTATTATCATTTTTTGCTTAACAATCCTTCACAATAAGAAAATAATGACATGTCATGCAACACGATGACAACACCTCCTCCTCCCGCATTACGACCCCCTGGCCTCACCCTAAATTCTACATGATGGGTTGCGACAACGAAAAAACATCAGTACACAAATTACATGTACATGCAATGTTTTGCGTTATGGGTGTACAGGTGGTTTTGTAACACAATGAAGTATCTGTATCTGTAGGCCTGTCCTCATCAGCTCGAGATTGCCAAATAACCCGCTTTTTTAACTATCCCGATCGCAAATTATCCAGCTAATTTGCGTCTTCATCAGCCCGCAGTTGCAATTAGCAGGATATTTGGTCGAGATAATCATCCCAAGATATCTTGGGCTAGTTTGCAAAATATCCCGCTATTTGTCTGGTGCGTCTTAACCAGCCCGAAGACTTGCACTATGCGCGAACACTATTAAAGCAAAATATCTTGAGTTTTGAGGTCGAGTTTTGAGGTCGAGTTTTGAGTTAAAGAAGGTGCGATTTTGTAACTTTGGTCATATTTCCCAAATCATAAATAGCGGGCTACTTGGCGATCTCGAGCTGATGAAGACATACCTGTTCAGTATTCACTGTTGGTAGAATGACAACAACATTTTTTAATTTGGTCACTATTGCACTACATAATATTCTTCTTAGCTTAGATATAGGTTATAATATGAGTGACAGTAAATGAATCACATTCTATTGTTTGATCACTATAGGGTGACTTGTTATGATGACAACCATGTCAAGGAGCTGATTATACCTGCCACTGCTGGCTATAAATAACAGGCCCACAATCCTCGCACCGTCTTGACGACAGCATGCATCCAGGCAAGGCAAAGTCTCTCCCCGTGTATGCTCATGTGCACTTGGGAGTGTTATTCCTAGTCAATTTCTGTTGCTAGGGAGAGACGGTGCTGGTTTTGATGAGCGATGAATGCTCTCGGGTGAGGATGCATAATGTTGACTTGAGATGGATGTGATGACCCCGGTATTGAGGAGAGGATTAGACGGTGGTAGGGAGGACATCATCCATCTTTCTATTGACCGATGGAAGGGATCTCCTCCCCGTCTCCATCTTGTTATCTTCACTCCCTATCTATCCATCTTCCACTCCATACACAAGCAAAGACACAAGTCGATGGTGGCTTTTAGAAAACACCCGTTTCTTTCATTGAACTTTTACTTAGTTTCACATCTAATAATATTTTTGTATTATTTTTCAGAGTTTAACTTGAAATAGGAGACATAGCAATAACCACAACTAAACAACTAAATGTCATTCATCGAACAGAGTTAGTATTCGGAGGCAAGCCCTGATGAAACCAGAAAGGAAGTGATTTTTCTCCTGATGAAAGTGTGGTCAACCACTGGTTCTGTGAGCTACGCAAATTTTTAATCTGGCTTGATTAATTCAAATTTACAGTCCTATAGTTTTAAAATAGTCAACATTGTATTTAAGAGAGAGAATTTGAGAGAAAAAGAGAAAAGAGAGAGAGAGAGAGAGAGAGGGAGAGAGAGATAGAGAGAGAGAGAGAGAGAGAGAGAGAGAGAAAGAGGATTAAGGAAGTAGTGGATAATGAAAATGTTTATTATTTTATTTAATGAAAATGTCAATTAAAATTCACATCACTGTTCATTAGACCTACATGTACATGATATCAAAACTGCCAGGCAAAATGATGACAATACTATATTCAACATGTACATGTACTGTCAAGTTACAAATATAAGCTATAACAAAAAAAATAATCTGCTGAGAGCCAGAGCTTTATTAATGAACGCCCTTCTGACCCTCAACAGATATCTAATGCACAAAATGAAAATCACTTTTTATATCTGAATCACTGGAGCAGGGAGAATCATGATCAGATTCCAAGTGATTAAAAGAAATTAAAAGCCAATATGCCATTCTGCTTCATCTCAGTTTTCAAAATGGAAATTAAAAAAAAAATGGAAAAAAACATTTTATAGGCATGAATGTACTCATGTAGTATGATTAATAAATGGACCAAAATGACACATCTGATTCTATTCTAGTCCACCTTTAAACCTAAATCGGAACCTAATCCTCCGAAAGTTACATCCCTGAAACTGGATAACCGAGAATGCACTTGGTATCTCTTCTGAATTCACTAAATCTCTTTGACCTTTCGGCTCCGGCCGCTGCCGAAAAACACATTTTCTATTGAGCTTTCCGTCATCAATCGCTGGAGCCATCTCAACGTCAATGTCCTATTCGGTCGTTTCCTAATGATAGACTACCTGTCATTCCCCCTTGTTTTTTTTCTCTGTCTTATTCATTATGCACCATCTTCCGGGGTAGAATCCCAATTTGAATTTCATAATCGCACAGTGTATCGATCTTCATGACCTGTGCCTGTATGCCGCACAGAGTATCCCTCGCCTTCTGTTTGCCACAGCAGATTTTCATTTCCCTCTCACCAAGAGAAGTCACCACAGTCAAACTGAAAAAAAATGTCCTTAAAGGATGGCTTTGAGTTCTGAAGTTATAGAAGGTTAAACATTCCCACAGAAATTAATGAAACGGACACAGAATCCAACAAAAATGAACATAGATAAACCCAAATCAACACCAAAGAGAATACAACTAAATAAGAGTACCTACATGTAGTCAAATAAATTGAACATACATAATTTTTGAGAAATACTGTAAGCATGGAAAGTAAATTAGTATTTCAGTTAAAAAATCAGTCAGACAAAACATGTAAAACCAATAAAAACTTCACCAATTGGAGAAAAAAAAGACAAAAAAAAAAGGGGGTGTAATTCAATAATTTGGCAGCAAAGGGAACATCCCAAATATGGACCATCAGAAAAATGTATACAGAAATTTGTACAGAAGTTCCTGCATTTACAACTAGTCCAATAGATGTATGTGACTAATTATGTTTTTCATTTTTGGCAAGTCTTCATCGTTTCATTTTACTGGTCCAATTTTCTGAATGAAAATGAATTCAGAACGACTTGCAAAAGATTGCCGTAACTGAATAAGAAATCTTGACACATTCCATACAGTACACTGTAAGTAATATTTGGCAAAGTTTGCATTCGCACAAGACTATCTCTAGAAATGCTTTTCCCTCTGCTGAACTCAATTACATTTAAACTTGACTAAGAAAGCTTGACAAATTCCACAAAGTACATTATAAGTCACTAATATTATTTCAGCAATGTCGGGCACTGCCCGGAATGCAAGCTTGGGGAGTACGATAGGACAGATAAAAAGAAAGAAATCATTTGATGATTTAGATCGCGGCTAGAAAACATCCGGAAGACATTGGTCGGGCTGGGGCTCCCTGAGAGGGAATACATTACTCTTCATTAGCATCTCAATGGTATCCCTATTGCATCCAAGAACTTCTGGATGCACTGGAGAGGAAAGTGATGATGATAATGCTTAATGATGCAAATCTCATCACCTAGCAACCATCAAAGATCAATCACTTCCAATAATAGCATCTGACCACGTTGAATTCAAATGTAAGTGTTTCCTTCATTACATGTCTTCTTATTTATTGAAAAAATAACATGTGTGGAATCAAAGCTATCAAAAGTTAAAGAGAAGGTTGAGTTCTGGGAAGAGGTAAAAAGTAATTTGTGAACGTTATAATTGTTATTATGCAAGGGTGGAAGAACATCAGATTAAACATGTTCCTTGAAAAGCATGGCTCTTCAAATGACTTCATATTCTAAATATCACATAAAATATGTAAAAATCGGGAGGGAGGAGGGGGGGGGGGGGGGTTTTTTTGCCATATGTGCTTGTGTAGTCCCATGTACATCATTCTGTGTACAGGGATTGTAACATTGCCAAGATTTGGCCAAATTTCTTACCATTTTGATGATTCCAGAACCTTGCAATACACACAAATATTTATATACTAGATGATCAACCTTTTCTAAAAGATTCCACACCGTTTCTTTCACAATGCAATCACATGACCAGAACTCAACTTAATCTTTAAGCATTTTCATCGCTCAATGCTCATGTAACAAGTGACAAAGGACAATGCATTACCCTATTTCATCAGAAGCTACCAACCCCCATTAGTGCAAATTTTAAAGGGAAGAAAAAATAATATGAAAGAAATTCTCACCATTCATGAATTTTAAAGAATTGTTTGAAATACTACATTACCAGTATCAAATGGGTTTGGGTTATTCTGTGTATACATGTTGTACACTGCAAAATGCATGTAAAGATAATATTTCTAGCCTTCTGACTCTTCTACACATACTGTAATGAAAAATATTTGTGTAGCTTTCACATATTGATATCAGGAAACAATTTGAGAGATTCTCCACTCGTGAGATGAAATAAAATATGACAACAGTATTATTCTTAAGGAACGATTCTAAGCATACTTATTAACTTTGGAATAGAATTCAAGGCTGTCCGCAAAACATCCTTTTAGCGCTCAAGTATCGCACCATCAATCGTGCAAATACGTGAGGAGATGTGATACCTAAACAAACAAAAAAAACAAAAAAAAAGGCAAGGAGGGGATGAGACATTGCTCAACTCTTGTTTACCGCCCTAAAAATGGATAGCTGCACTGACGTAATGATACTTGACTCGATTGAGTACGAGACTGTCTGGTAGAATTAAAAATAAGAGCTCAGAAGACGTCATAAGAAGTGATCAAAATGATGGATCGAGGTGATTAAATTGTTTGACGCAATCATCCCGACAATGGACCTAGAAAACTATGATCAGATCAACGCTAAAAATCCAAACCAATAGACAAGTATGTGACCTACAACATGTACTTCAGCAATAATTGTATACTTCAAAACAAACATCAAAATTATGTTTGTCGCATTATTACATTATTTGTTCTCTCTTTAAGTTTTCATAAAACGTAGATTTGTCATATTTACTATTGCAGCTAGTGCGTGGCTGAATTATTAGATGTATTAATAGGCCAAAACGAATAACAGACAGGAGCACGACTGAGAGATATCATATTTAGTGTAATACATGTACCTGTACATACATTACATGTACATATTTGTAGGTGGTCTTAAAATAAACTGGGTGAAAGGCATGCAGCAACCAATTCAGGGGATTCCATTACAATCAGAGATATCTCATATTTCATATTTGTTGTAGTTTTACTTCAAGATCTATACTGTCTAATTGAAATCTTTTGGAGTCAGAAGGGTGCTAACTCTCTATTTTACACAGACACTCAGGGAATAATTTTCCTCAATTTTTTTGATTAGCAATTTCAGCTGATGGATAAATATTTAAAATGAAATTCTGTACATTTCTATGGAAGAAAAAAGCTACACAAAAGATATTTTGTATAGCAGTCATGCAAAAATGCATAGCAAATTGCGATGCGATACCAGGAAAATTATTCCCTGACAGAGTTTGTGTCTTTTTGGCCCAAAACAGATGATTTCATAGGTAATGTTAGTATTTCATATTTCAAGATTATCTCTGTACTTAAAATGTTTGCTGTTGCTGTGCTTTCGCTCAGGATTGCCTTTTGTGTTACTGATGGTTCTGCAGGTCATCAGCACACCCAACTAGATATTAAACATTATTAACCGTATCAGACATCTGAGCAGTGCAATTTTTAAATGTTATTGTCCTCAAGGTTTGATGGATAAGTCAACAAAATTACAATAAGTTAGTCAGCTCAGAAAAGTCAATGGGATTTTGTGTGTAATTTCGCGGGCAATATGGGTTATACAGTAAACCAATGAACAAATATTTTAGCCCGCTCAGAAGAGTCAATGGGATTTGTGTGTAATTTGGCGGGCAATATAGGTTATACAGTAAACCAATGGACAAATATTTTAGCCCGCTCAGAAAAGTCAAAGGCAAAATGCGTGTTAAACTAGTGAGCAATAATGTAGATACAGTTGTAATTTACATCGCGCATCGCGTATAAGAAAATGCACACTTTGCGCGAACTCCATTGTGACGTAACAATCACACCCTAGGCAAACTGTTTGCAGTGTATTGAAAATCTGTCAAACACTGGATAAACAGTGCTGGTTTGACACATTTTTTGGAACTTCTAATGTTAGGAAACCCTGTGTAGCCTACATAATTTAAGAGTATAAGATAGTTAGAGTTTCTTGTTTGCTCTAGATCTCTGATGTGGTTAATAATAGTAATATTGACTGCCTAATTCAGGGCAATAAGACTTGTCATATTTCACCCTCACCTTCGGTTCGGGCGATATATGTCGTATCGCCCAGAAGGCAGTCAATATTACTTAAATATATTAAACCTCACTTTTTAAAAAGTATTTTCTCCATATTTTCCCCTTCAATGGTCATGTCCCTTCTCAGCCCTTCACAGCATTACCCTCACTTCAAAGTTACGCATACAGTACCCTTTATTTCACCATATATCTTGCACTGCAGTGGAAACTCAAACATTCAATCTTGCATCAGATGTGTCCAAAAGACAAGCAACAATTAAAGACACTCAATGACTCTCAATTTCCTCACCTGACATATCTTTTTTGCTTCTTAATATCCAACTTTTGAAAATATCTTATAAGAAAAATTTCAAACAAACAAAACAAAATTGGTTTGTGAGGAATTTCCAGCTATAAACAGCATAATGAATAAATGTTAGACACTGTTTAGCCTTTATATAATCATAAAGTTGTCGACATATCTGTACGAGTATTCATAATTTTCCATACGACTACAATATGGATATACACTGTAGTATGCTGAAACCTATCTTAAATATCTTTGTTCTAAATATGAATGTAGTCTTTATCAATATTCCTTGTATCTGTGTAACCCAGATATTACTATAATATATCCTGCATGCTTCTTCTTCTTTTATGTAAAAGTGTTGCTATGGAAACATGGGATGGCAGGGCAGCTAATTGCTACAGCATTGTACCGGGGAAGCAAGGTATACACAACAGCATTGCAAAAAATTTCCACAATCGGGTCAAACTAGAATCAAAATGTGAGTTTTTCTTACCTGATTGGCCCAACATTTTGTAAAATCTGTATTCCAAGTGAAGCTGTGGTGCTCTGGACCGCATTGGTTCCTAGAATAATAGCACAGAAATAAAGAAGAATAGTTGAAAGGAGAAGAAAGTGGATGGACAGGAGAGAGAGGAAGGAGAAATAAAAAAAAATAAAACAAGTTAGTGTCTTGTCTCACACAATTGTAGGTATAATAATTATATATTATGTACAGTATACTGTATTTTGTTTCACACTTACAATCCTGTGGTTTCACATTTCAGTGTTACATTAAAAACATAGCATGATACTTCTGTATATCCCGGCCTCACAGATGATACGTCCGGCATCTATCTTACAAATTCTACATAACCCATAGTTTCTAACCAGAGATATCCCTGGCACTCATTAATGGTTTCATACATGTATTACACATCAAATAATATGAACAATAACACCCAAAACAACAAGAATGACAATAATGATAATAATAATGATACTGATAATGATATATCAATGATAAAAATAACAATAACATTTATACAGCCAAGTTCTGATTTCCTGATAACATATTTGGAGTTATGTTTTAATATAGCAACATGAACATACACGGTATATTTGTAAAATTATCAATGATATCAATACTTGTATGTCAGTTTCAATTTCATAATGTCATGTACATGTATATTATCTGTCACCTCATCACAACAATTAAGAAAGTTACAATTGGTTAAATTTGGTATACAGATATTAGTAGTATTCAATTACTCCTTGTATCTGGAGTTCAATCTTTGTTATGAAATGAAAGTATACACTCTAATCATGTGTTTGGATGAGAATCAAGTGAAATGCACTGTTTTTGTTATCAATTTCCTCATGCATTTCTTATTCCTGCAGAGCATTAAAAAAGGACTCCAATACATTGCACAAGTGTATTATAAAGCAAAACTCTAATACTGTGCATGCATTCACTCGCAAAATTATGGAATTGTTCTTTGTAGGAGAGTATTAACAAAAGTCCACTGATTTGGGTAATAGTGACACGCCCACTCTAACTGGGATCGGATGCTTTCATGCAAAGCCTTTGATAGGAATATATCAATACGTTCCCATTTGAGGCTTTCTGTTAACAAGAATATAAGATGATGATGACAATGAACTATTTTGTATCAAACAACAAAGATCATCTTTCAAAGAGCAATATAAATCCTGCTCTTACTGTTATTTACATAAATATGCATTTTGCAGTTTATGCTTTTTTGTGTAAATTTCCCATACTTAATGCATTCAGAACTGTAGTGTGCTATTGTTGTGTTCATGAAATGAAGTTCATTTTTCACAAGTTCAAAAGCGATTTCAATCCTGATCAATAATGAATGAATTGCAAATACTGAATGTAGTGAATGAATAAATAAAAACACATTTTTTTTTTTTGGTTTGCTTTGTAGGCATTCCAGTATGATTACTGAACCAAATCGCTCTATCAATGCTTATCAAGCCATTGTGATCTACATGTATCTACTGATGCTGAGCTCTTGAAGGTTACTCCAGAATAAATTCATATTACATGTAGATGGGACTACTGGCTAGTGGCTACAGGCTAATTGAACATTCAAGGCGATCACCGATGATCGGTTATGATACCACCTCCGTATGACCTCTAGAAAGCAGGATAACAAAATATAATTTAGACACGCACCAATGGGTATCTTTTTAATTTACATGTAGTAGCAAGTCAGGGTTAGTCAAAGGGGTGGTACCAGGGTAACTCCCCATTTTCTTGCCTCTTTTTCATCAAAGACCCCCTTGTGAGATGTTTATGAATAAATTCATAAATAACCTGCTAAAATCAAAGCTTAGAAAGGGATATGTTGTTCATCTTAAATAAATGTTTAACCTTCCAGTATAGCCTGTGGTTAACAGTTGACCTTTCAGAATTGTCTTTACGAGGGAGCTGTATGATATACTTGTAAGCATCTACATTGTTGTTTGTGCTTGCGTTCCTGCATTATTCTTGCTACTAAAATGAGTCATACAAATTTTCCTTCTAATCATCAAAAATGTATAAAAAAGGAAACAGATGCTGAGAGACAAAAATGCTGTATGGTACAGATACAGGTCATTAAGGTCAATATACTGTAAGATTATGAAATTCAAATTGGGATTCTACTCCAGGAGATGGTGCATAATGAATGAATAAGGGTGCGTTTAAGCTCAATTTTGAAGGCAGAATAAGCGATTTGTAATGCTCATCATAAACGCTCATCGTAATCGCAGTTCCACAGTGTACTGTTTATGCTCACTTCTCTGGCTCCTCCAGGCAATTCTTCTTGGGTTGCCTTGCAGCTGGATTCGCAAACCTGCAGTGCGCATGCTACGTAGACCCACTAGAGGTCAGTGCGTTGACCCCATTTAAAAGCGTTTACAAATGATTGTGCATTTATGCTTCCCCAGGAACACCTATTTTGCAGAATCGCAGATCGTAAACGCACCTTTTGTGAGTTTACGATCGGTGATCAGTGATCACCGTTTGTTGGTGATTCTACCAAAGTGATTTTAACTAAACATGTATACGATGCCTGGTTTTGGCCGGAAAAAGTTAAGCATAAATATACCCCAAAACCGAGCAAAGACGGGGAATGAAAGATATTCAACTACATTAATAGCACCAAGAAGTTACCACTGTCCATAGAGTTAACACCCTTCTTGCTCTCAGGAGTAGACATGCGGATTATTGCAAAAATGCTTTACATTGCATCTTCCAACCGTTAGTGGTCACACCTATTTCACACTTCTTCTATAGTCATATCCCACTATGATAAAGACAATAACGAAATGATACAAACTGTGAAGAGATACATATTTGCGACCATTGCACTGACACAGAATGAGAGAAGATTGAATTGAGATGATTGAATTACTTTCAGTAGAACGGTATAGCAATTACATCTCTTCGATGCCAGCTTCGATGCGAGCTGCCGAATTTCTGAACTAGCTATACTGAAAACTCCTCATGCAAGGGCGTCACTGTAAATCCCTATAATACTGCGATACAATTACTGCGCATTAGGCTCAAAAGAAGAGGAAATGTGAGGCGAGAGAAAAAAGAAAAGCTGATGAAAACTCAAATGGGTTCATTGACTTCCCTTATCCATTAACCATGTGTGTAAATGTTACACAAATTTGTAGAAGATATTAAATGAGTGAAATTTGCACATGATTTATTGTTTGTATAAACAATGATGGATCTATCCAATAAATACAGTATGCAGAAGTATGACACCATTATTTTTAGAACTGCCAATATAATTAAATATCAATACAACCATAGAACTTGGACTTGGGGAAATATACATTTGTATAACATGCATTATTTAGCTGGTACATGAAACTATTTGCAATGATGCAAAAACATCCAAAATTACTTCTCTCTCTCATGTTGACTGGTGACAATTTTTTATAAAAGACAGCTATTCTTCCTTCTGAACATATATTTTGTATATATACATGTATGTTTCATAATCATTTATGAGGTATTGAAGTATTGTAAAATATAGCCTCCAGCTGGGGTATGATGCAATTTACCATTCTAAAATATACCGTAAATATAATTCTCACCTATGGAATTAATCTGAACCACATAAACAATCCCTCATTTGACTGTTGTATTAAAAGAAGCTCTTTTTTCACATACCTGTACACATATACAGTATATACATATGATTTTAAATAAACTTGATCATACATGACCCCCCCCCCCC
>BEXV01001855.1:2321-33406 GCA_003118195.1 Hemicentrotus pulcherrimus
TGTGAATACCGCGCATTGATAAGCAACTCTCTCCTGACGTCGATTATCGATTGCATCGATAGAGAACAGAGAGTTGTTGCACCATTCAGGAGGACATCGCGCAGTTCGTAAAACTATATTTGATGGTCTGCAAGTAGTGCTAGTTAAGTGATGTAGGTTAGTCCATTTTGTAGTTTGGATGCTTAACCCTGTGTATTTTTTTTGGCGGTGGTCGGGGTGTTCTCTTCGGTTCCGTATCAGCCTACGGGTCATATCCGCCTAGGGTATTAACGTTTTGTATCTTCTTATTATGAAATAGATTACTTTAGAAGTAAGAAAACCCAACAAGATTTTTTTTTTTTTAAATAGGCCATCTATCTATTAATCAATGCTAGTCATGAACATGCAAAAGAAATGAGCTTTGTGTATTCATCCTTGAAGGTAAAATATGAAGTACGCGAAAACTGAAATCCATCTTAACCCCCATCTTATTCAGTGAACGTACTTACATAATTTGTTAATGAATATACCATCATTTATAAGGTAGTTTCCATTGTCATTTATGCATCTTACCCGTGCGATCGCCGAAAATTTGTCCATCAGTAACTTCAATTTCCTGTTGCTACTGATTGTCAAGGCAATCTATTCATTTTATTTTTTTAAATGTTAACCTTGATTTGCTTCTAAGAAACAAAATCTACGTTATAGCATAACCAGCGACAATGCCACCAGTCTTCAGGGGATTCAGCTGTCTATTAGATGGTCAAGATTCGAGTAAGCAGGTTGACCAGGTCGGGAGGGGATAAACCCCTTTCTTGGGAAAATGTTGCATTTTTAAGTGAAAAAAGACGCACATTTATTACTTTCACCGTCTAATTTCCAGTTTGTCTCCTATCTTTCACAACTATCTCCATTGTTTTTTCTTCTCTGCTGTACACTGCATCAAGGACGCAAATCGGATTACCCGAAGCAATTTTCGATGATCGTTTAATGCACCTCTTAGAACAGATCATGATAAAGAAATACAATCGCGTTGTCCCCAGGACCCCACTTCACTCATTCACATTATAGCGTAATCTCTGAAGAGCATTTCTGATGTCATCTCACGTTCCTTAGTCAATTTCCTTCTTCTATCCCCTCGCTCTCACGTTTTTTTTTGTTACAATTCGATTGGAGCCCCACCTCCGTAGCTACGCCGCACCGCTACCCGACGGCGAACCCGGGATGAATCTGTCTTTGTTGAGAAGACGGCGGTCCTATTTTTAATCCGTTACCATGGCAAAACTTGACGTAAATGTCTACACACACATTTACGTTTCATACAAATCTCCGAATAATATTGACATTTTATTGGACACAATATTACATAGTCAATTGCAGACAGACAGACTCATACGATCCATAATAAAATTCACTTCGGTTAAAATTCGTTTTATACGATGATTTGATTTATTGTACATACTGGTATTAAACGGTTACACAGCGGTTGATGTGAACGGTAAAATCATGTTAGTGTTTGATTAATTATGGCAGCACGGGTTATACCTGTCACATTCTTTTCAATTTATGAATAACGTTACCGACTGATTACAATACTGATTACAATGTTGTAATTTTGTATTATATTTACCATGAAATCATTAAAGAAAGTGGACACTCGTTATTATCAATTTTGTATTTGTATTTACAGTCAATAAAATACTGTACCAACAGCAATTAAGATCCAATTATGAACTAGNGCTACCCGACGGCGAACCCGGGATGAATCTGTCTTTGTTGAGAAGACGGCGGTCCTATTTTTAATCCGTTACCATGGCAAAACTTGACGTAAATGTCTACACACACATTTACGTTTCATACAAATCTCCGAATAATATTGACATTTTATTGGACACAATATTACATAGTCAATTGCAGACAGACAGACTCATACGATCCATAATAAAATTCACTTCGGTTAAAATTCGTTTTATACGATGATTTGATTTATTGTACATACTGGTATTAAACGGTTACACAGCGGTTGATGTGAACGGTAAAATCATGTTAGTGTTTGATTAATTATGGCAGCACGGGTTATACCTGTCACATTCTTTTCAATTTATGAATAACGTTACCGACTGATTACAATACTGATTACAATGTTGTAATTTTGTATTATATTTACCATGAAATCATTAAAGAAAGTGGACACTCGTTATTATTCATTTTTGTATTTGTATTTACAGTCAATAAAATACTGTACCAACAGCAATTAAGATCCAATTATGAACTAGTATCATGCTTGGCAGGGCACATCCATTTAACTTTTAGAATATGTTTTATGAAGACATTCAATAAAAAGAGCAACTACCCATTCAAATGTACATTGGTTCGGTAAGGCATTCTTGACTTGTTCAACAATGAAAACAAAAAATGAGAAACAAAGACAAAGATTGAGCTCTAAATGCCAAATGAAGTCTCATGATTGATCTGTTTTTATTTTGATAAATGAACTTGAAAAGTTTATACAAAATAGTTATTTGAAATAGTGTCCATTTTACTGTTGCTGAATGTGAATGTATCACCATCTACCTTCGGCAAACGCAGGCGCGGCTCTAGAAGAATTTGTTTTGGGGGTGGGGGCCTTGGGGGATCTTTCAATCATTGTCTACCTCTAACTTCGCTTATATTAATTTTGAACCGAGAATTTTCGGTATTTTTTTCTTCTTTTCTTGGGGGGGGGAACTTTGTTTAAACTGAAATCATTATATATATCTACATCCACCTTCGACAAACTCATGCGCGTTTCTGGAAAAAAAATTGTAGTTGGGGGAGGGGGAAGGAGGGGGCGGGAAAATCTTGTATTCAATTTTTTCATGTGCCTCGCTTAAGTTCATACATGATAAAAACATTATGTAGGGGGCTTGAAGGGTTTTTATTTTTATTAGGGGAGCTCGAGCTTGAGCTTCTAGAATCGCCATTGGACAAACCGTTCGATGAATGTTTAAAATGAAACAGAACATAAATGAACTAATCAAATCGAATCAAATCAACCCCTCCCCCCTCTCTCTCTCCCTCTTTAGGGTGAACAACATCCTTGTGCCGACAACCCATGTAATGAAGGGAACCTTTGTATCGAGGAATGCGTACCCAATGGATTCACCTGTGAATGCCCAGAAGGATTAATGGGCACTTTTTGTGACGGTGAGATTTATTTATTTATTCATTTTAACATTAATCTTTTTGAAAAATCTAACTCAATAATCAATCAATAGTCAATATTTCATTTCTGTTTGCATGCTAATGTTTTGTAAAAAACATGTGAATTAAATGAAGGTTTCCTAATTACTATAAAATACATTTGATCGATTGATCACTTTGAATCAATTATTATCCTACCAATTTAACAGTCAATTACCTAATCAATTTATTATTCCATTATCAATCAATCAATACACATCTCAATAAATAGCAATCTGTCATCACACAGAATGATGATACGCAATCCGTCAATCAATGAATTATTCCTTATCAGCCGATCAATCAATGAATTATTCATTATCAGTCGATCAATCAATCAGTCAGTCACCTATTCCGTAGGAATCATTCAGGGTGACAAGCCGTCAATCAATCGGGCCATGAACAAGCTAACCAACAAAAGGTTGGACTTGTGAACGCCTTGAAATACTCATGGGGACTTCTTTTTGATGATAGGAAGATTCTTACTTCAGCTTTTTTAAAATTAACTGATCAATTTTCAATCAAATAGTCAATCACTAATGCATTCATCTAGTCTTTAGTCTACCGGATGGGGTAAGATTTGAGGGGTAGACAATCAATCAATCAATCAATCGTTTGCCCAGCCCACCCATCAACCAGTTTCTCCGTCACCCAATTATTACCCAATCAACGAATCAGCTAACAAACCAATAAACCATTAATTTATTTATTTATCCAATCAACCAACTAAAAAAAAAAAAAAAAAAACTTAATATCTATGAATTCAGTAAATCAGATATGTTTTGATATTAGTGAATTACCCTTTTAACCTGCAGCTCTCGCTCCTGTGAATGGTGGCTTCACGTCATGGGGTGACTATTCGGAGTGTTCAGACAGCTGTCGTCAAACGAGATACAGGAACTGCACCAATCCCAGAGTGGTTGCCAGAGGAAGGGACTGCGTAGGACCCAACACTGGAGTCAGAGATTGTGGTGTCCCATGTACAAGTAAATATATCCCTTTAAAAAATGTGTTAAAGCCTATCTGCACTAGTTTGGCCAGGAGGGATTAGAGTTAGACCTCCATGCATGGTCACTGACAGATGGTTATCTCCTTGAGCGGGCAGGTCGCATGAAACTTTCAAAAACAATTTTTGAGTCCTAGTCTGCCCCTTAAAGTTTCAAATGAGTTTTCTGTCAAAGACAATTTTAATGTAGGAAAATATTGAAATATGCTCTCAATTAACATAAGAAAAAGGGGACCATGATGGACCAATGGTCACCGATAAGGCATTGTTTGTTATATAGAGGGCGCAAGTAGCTATAAGTAGTGCAGTTGGGCTTTAAACTCACATAGGAATTGGTGAACGAGTACATTTTGTTTGAAAAAGCCAGAGATTAAAGTGTTACCACCATAAGTTTTGGCTGAGCGTTTTTCATAACCTTCGCGTAAAATATATCAACCCAATATCGTAAGTTACATGTATTTTCAGGTCAAAAAAGATCTTTGAAATGCAATGACTGAGGAGAGCGAATGCTTGATAATAGTCACAAAGGTGATCAATGAAAGTAAAAACCGATATCAAGAGACTGTACTAATTATGTTTGATAGAATCGCATGCTTCCAAAGGATCTTCCGAATATCCAGAATGTCAGTTGGAAAAAACATGTCATAGCTATGGAATGTTTGATGATGTAACCAAATCTGCAAGTATTCTAAACCAGAGCTAGGATTCACAAAGAGAGTTTTGATTTTTCATCCTTTATAAAATATAAATTTAAATTAAAATTATCTCTCTGTTCAGTTTTCCCCAACATCAACTGTGTTTCGACGTCGGACTTCACAAATGATTATAACGCAGTGGAACTAGACGACCACGACCAGATGACTCTAGGAGGCTGCATGGCGACATGTCGGGAACTGGGCTACAGGTTTGCGGGTAAGTAACACGTGCAGGGATGTAGCCGGGGNGGTAACTGTCTTTTTTTTGCGGGGGGGACTTTTTTGTTGGGGGAGGGGGAACGACTCTCTTTTGTCCTCGGCCTCAATAGTATCAAATGTTCATGTTAATTTTTGGGTAAGGTTAGCACCCCTCCTCATAAGCGGACCCAATAACGATGAAGGTTTACATAATATCGGTATAGGGGAAACAAAGATTGCAGATTAATTTCACTGATATAAGGATAAATGACTTTGTCCATTTGCACCAGAAAGATTGCCCAGCTACATGTAGGTTTTAACTCAACGGAATACCTTTCGCGACATGAAAATTAGCAGATTAATGTGTATCTAGCTAACTAAGTATAATCGTGCCTTTTTTCATATTGAATTTGATGAAATACACACGTCTCCACGAAAAATATTTCCAAATCTGTGAAATATTTGACCTTCATTTTTTTTAAAAGTCACTCACCCGCCATGTAGGCCTACTGTAGAACAAAACACCATACATATTGCCCTTTTTCTACATGGAATTGATTGTTCTAAAGTACATTTACCTTTAGATAAACTGTCGACTATCAATCTTCACTTATATCCTTATCATAATTCATAATGTCCGCCTTCTTTCAGGTGTATCTGGGAGCAAATGTCATTGCACACGAAACATGGTCACGACACACTTGGATGATTTTAGTGCATCATGGGAATGTGATACGCCGTGCCCTGGATCATCAGGAAGCGCCAATCATACATGCGGAGGCGATGGCCATGTCTCTGTCTATGCAACAGGTAGGGCCAAGCTACAGGTCTATTTGATGATGAATTGATGATGATGATAATTATATGAAGAGTTTAATTCCAAAAGGAGCTAAATGCATTTTTGTAACTTCAGGGGGAAAAAATATATATATTCCAGATTTTGTACAGGCGTCTATGAAAGAGTGATATTAGAAGGTGCATTTTTTCATAATTGCTCTCAAAATTAAGGTTAATAACTTTGTTGAAAGACTTAAAGGGATAGTTGAGTTCTGTTGCAGAGGGCGCTACACAAAATAATTTTGTTGTGAGATAGTGAAAAACTGAGTGTCAAGTTTGAAAGAACATACAATTTAAATGACAAAATCATCTTTGTTTGATCAAAATCGGTTCAGAGACGGCTGAAATATCCATAAATCGTTATATTGAATAAAAAGATTTCTAATACTTTTGTATATACCACCACAATTATTAGATAATCTGAAAAATCTAAATAGCGCCTTTTACGTCGTATTTCTGCCAATGCCAATGTTGGCTTTTTTGTTGGCCCATGTATTGTTGTTTTTAATTAAATAATTAATTAACGGTAATTTTTTTTTTTAAAGTGGAGCTCAATTGGTATGATCGTATTGGTTAAATTTCACACATTTTGTGGGTCTAAAATTACCTTCAAACAATTTTAGGTTCTAAAAGGGCACTAGACATGTCATTGATAAGAATAAGAGCAATAACCATGCACTTGAAGGCATTTGCGGTCTGAAAACAATGTTCTGACATCAATATCCCAATTTTCATCGAAAGTAGATTTAGCTCCTTTTGGAATTAAACTATTGTTTTTACCATTTGAATGAAACAAACAGGTCCCAAAACCTCAATTTTATTATTCTTAAATACAAAGATTTGTTCTAACATTATGAAAGGGAAGACCAACTCTTAATGCAGTGTTGAACCTTCGGGTTGCCCTACATTTCTGCACTAAACGACGCAATTGTCACTATTTCAAATGTTGACAGTTGGTTTCTGTAAGACAATCGCAAATCGATCGAATTAAGGTTACCCACAATGATAATGATGGTGGGTGTGTATACATGTACGTTCATTGACGCCCTGGTTATCAAAATTGAATGAAATGACAGAGAGCCGCCATAGGGTACCTTCATGAGAAATATGGTAATTGAAGTAAACAATCGGTATGATATTCCGTCACATTCCGCATTCTCAAACTTTGCGTTATTCAGAATGTAGTAGGCTCATAATAAACGCATCTAAGTTTGAAAAACAAACCTACAGTTTGGAAGTTAACGAAATAAGTACATTGATGATGACTTAACCACGGTTAATACGTTTTCATAACAAAATTGTTTTCAAATGAACATGACCTCAGATAGGCCTTAATAAGGCCTCGATCAAGCACGCCCGCCACTGTTCCAGAGCTACGTTACGCCTATAATTAGAATACATGTATTCACATTTTAGACGTGAACAATTTAATGTTATCATTTTAAATTATCCTTCCATTGAGAACGAATAGAAAAGAATCCACACCAATCAGTCAGAGAAAATACAAAATCTGATTCTATTAAATCGAGGACACTCTTGCGACTGATCGTCACAATTCGCAGCCGATCGGGCGATGATAATCAAATAACAACATGGATATTTTTGTTATGCAGGATCCAACTATCGCGGATGTTACCGTGGGAGGCCAAAGAACAGTGTGGTCGTCATCGAGCCCGCTGATCCCACAACGATGGGGATGACGACCACGGTAGTAATGACCACGGACGCGGACAAAGCAACAACTTTGAACAGGGAAACGACCGTAAACGAAGCGACGACGACTGCTGGAGGTAATCAAGGGAGTAACGATTGAGGGGAATTACTTGGAAGTATGCCCCTTTCCCTAGCGCAACCAAGATGACTCCTATAATACATGTAGTGTTTATGCTAGTTCTAGAACTTAGCAACTTAGTAACATTCCAGCAATGTGTAAAAAGGGAATTTGCAAAATGAAATGAAGTAAATTATATGACACCGAAAAAGTATATAATCGCATAAATTTGTATACGTTCTTTTGCCAAATTTAAGATTACAAGTAAAGCCAAAGAGCGACTTTAATTTTATTACAATAAACGAGAAAAGGAACTACTTTCGAAAAAGCAAGCATCGCAATATCGCATCATCCTGAAGAATATAAATCATGTGCATCTATTTATTGTATCAATATTATGTTTTTATCGAGAAATTGTTAACTTAAAGAAGGATGTAAAAGATAGCATTATATTAATATTGATGTATTTTTTCTTCTATTCCCTATTTAACACGTTCGTGAAGACTTTCAAGAAAATCACCCAAACCCCTAATAACAGTCGTGTGCGTCACCTAAAATGTGCGAACATGAACACGTCGTACTACACAATACGAACAAGATTTCTGCAGGCAATACAATGGGGGCATTGGAATTGACCTTAAAGGCCCCATGACATCGAAACACAAGTGTATTCCTGTTGGTGTGCAGTCCTGCATACATATCATATTTTGATATGCAAACTTCTGAATTTGTTTCATAGATTTTAAAATATTTTTTCGAAATATTTGTTTTTCAAAATTGCTAAGCTCCACCCCAAAAACCTCCTTTTGTGACATCATCTGTCAGTCATCAATGAGCTAACTTGAGAAAGTGGTATGTATCTTTGCCGAAGTCGACCACCTGGTACAATACGTAATACAGTAGCAACATATGTTGCTATTGTTTTTGGTATTGTAACAGGTGGTCGACTTTGGAAAAATTACATGCCACTCTCTCAAGTTAGCTCATTGATGACTGACAGATGATGTCACAAGGGGAATGAGATCTGGATGTTTTTTGGGTGGAGCTTAGCAAGTTTGAAAAACAAATATTTCGAAAAATATGAAAAAAATCTATGAAAAAAATAAGAAGTTAACATATCAAAATATGAGATGTATATGCAGGACTACACACCAGCAGGAATACACTTGTATTTCGATTTCATTGGCCCTTTAAGTTCATTTCTTGAAAGTCTCTTTGATCGTGTTAATTTACACGTCAGCTTGTCTCCAAAAGAAACATTTCACATTTTATGTTTCTTGCAAGTTTTATAGTAAATCGTTTAGGCAAGGTGTAAAGAGTTTGGGGGAAAATGTTATCTGAATTATATAACATTAAACATTCAACTATTGTATTTATGATTTTGTTTCTTCTACAGAGGCTGGAACAACCAGTGGGCCGGTTGGTGGAGCAACTGGAAACGGGACTATTGCGGCGGGATCGACAGGTAAAAGTCAAAATGTAAAGATGAATAATAACAAAGCTTCATGACATGTACAAATTGAGTCTTCATTTGTTAACGACTGGTTTTAAGGTGAAGGATAAATAGAAAACAGATCTGGGTCCCGTCTTATAAAGAGTTGATGGTTATATCGCAGGCTAATTGGAAGTATGACTATAAGACTAGAGATAGGGGATTGCAAACTTATGTTTTTTAGAGGGCTTGCGATTGATTTGGATCAAAAGGCGACTTATATATTGAAGACGGTGCCGGCCAGGATGTAGTTTGAGAAAAGGAATGGGAAGTGACATATCTAGAACTCGAAAAGAAAACAATGAATAAGATTTACGCCAAGTCGTCAACCCAACATTTTCGCAATGGGCTGCACGAGGAACCACCTTCAATAAGTAAAATTACTGCAAATGGTAATGGGGAAAGGAAAAACGGGAAGGACCTATATTTCGATAGAAAACTCCTGGATTTTCCAAAGATGTAAGAAAATATAGACTTTAAGAAAAAAAAAATGAAATCTTAAAAATTGTTTTTGCAGTACCATTAAAGGCTGCTCACCAAAAAGAGTATCTCACATGCACCTTCGTTACAGAAAACATTTAAAGTGCTTGTCAATGAAACAACAAAAAATATATCTATCCCAAACAGGAGGCAATGGTACGACCGGAGGCAATGGTACGACCGGAGCCGATGGTGATGAGACCACCACCACCGTTGGCAACGCTGGAACCACAGAACAATCGGGTACCACGGAACCACCGACTACCAACGCCCCGCCGACAACCGCCGAACCAACCACGACTGAAGGCGTCACCACGCCCTTCGTCACCACTGTCATCCCCTACCCTGGTATCACCGTCAATGAATGCGTGGGCGAGTGCGACGTACTCGGTTTTATGTACGCCTCCCTCTACAATGGTTCATACTGTATCTGCCATAACTCGATGGCCGACCTGGAAGTTGAGTATGATGATGAGGCAAACTGCGACATCGAGTGCAAAGGTGGGAATGACTACGGAGGCGGGCTAATCTGCGGCGGCGAAGGATATGTATCAGTCTACCAGGGTAATCTCTTAGGTATGTAACCATAGTAACCGCAAAATATTAATGTTTTGTGTTTATTGAATTAAGCATAATTATACGTACAAAATGTCATATAAATATCGCCTTATCTGTACCGTGAAGCTTTTTCTACAAAGAAAAACAAGCAGCTACAGTAATTGATTCTGAGGTTGATTTTTTTGTTATGATCGTCATAATCTACGAACGGTATTTGGGGTATATACACCCTCACCTTATTTGAAAACAAATTTATCCCCAAAGTTACAAATAACGGATGGCACAGTCCATGTCCAAAGGCATGGTATTTCTTCATGATCTTCATGTGAAACTAAATCATGCCCGTCAGTGAGTGACAATGAAACTGATGATATACTTTCAATCTTTAGCCCCACTAAATAATAGTAGGCCTACACTTTAATGAACGAAAAATACCTATAGAAAAGGCTTTGGAATAGTACAGCGATGCCAATAGTCCTTAGTGGTTCTAATCTTTGCATTTCTTCAACATAATAGACACGACAACATGGACCGACTGGTTCAACGGCGACTCTCCCGCCAGTGACGGAGCCGATGCAGAGACTCCAGAAGACTTCAGAGCAGCGAAACCCTGGGTGTGCGACAACCCCATCGACATCCAGTGCAAGACAACAGACGATCTTCGCTACGACGAAACGGACGACGTTCTGGCCGTATCATGCACCTTGCAAGGCGGGATCAACTGCACAAAGGTATGCTTCCGGGTAGACAAAACAAAATGCCCGACTAGTTGTAGGAGTTTTATAATATCTTTTGGATTTTGAGGATCCTCTAAGTGAATTGGGTGGAACCAAACGTAGTCTCAGTGGAACAAAAAAAAAAGACTGATTTGTTCCCGGTCTATATGCTTACAGACTTCTAAGGTAATAGAGGAGCTGGGTCGTCAGTATTTAGAGAGGAGGGTTTGTGTCTATTTGCTTGTTGGCAATTTTTCGACAAGCTTGTCGCCAAATTTGGTCTTCATTGATATTCAAAGGAGTCTTCCCCACGACCATGAGGCAGAGAAACTTTCGGATGGGTCGATGGCCAAATGGTATAACAGATTTACAAAACAACCAAGAAAAAAGAAAAGAAAATAGGTCTATAAGGATCTCTGACTAAAAACGTGAAGAGCGACATGAACCTTATAGCTTTTGACAAACCTCAATCATTTTTATTGGAGATTCTTTTTCCTTGAGGGAATTTATTCAAATACTGCTGATCCTAGAATTTCACTTATATGATATAAATAGCTAGACAATACGAATGTGGTTTCCAAGTGGATGGTTAGCCTAGAAGTTTTGCCTTGCTATGTTGGAGTGATTGGGAATAGAGAGGGAAGCTCAAGAGTGTGCCGACAAAAATACTTATTTATTTTACAATAGAACAAAAAATGTGAGGATAGAATATTAAATAGGCTAAGCAATAGTTAGATATCGAATTCTAAGACATTGCCCTTTACCGTTGATTTTATTTAATGTTCAACCTATCTTCTTAATGGGCAATGCCGCTCAGAGTACATTGTGCCGACGAATTAAACAGAAACAGTATCAGTAAAGATACCAATTTGCCGGCAGAACATGAAATGGACCCACAAAAAGTCCTCAGAAAGTCTAAAAATACATTGTGTAATTATGGAGCTTGCCACTTCGCTTCCTTTCCTTTCACTCTGCTAACATCATTGTATTCGAATCTACATTAACTCCACCAGGAGGATCAGACCATATACTTCAACGTGACAGTCAACGTCACCAACTATGACGTCTACGACATCAACGTTACCAACCAGATACAGCAATACGGCTGCTCACTCTACGGCGTCGCTGCCAACGGGAGCCTGGTCTACCTTGAGCCCTACACACAGAGACCCACCGGTGAACCAACCACTACAGCGTTCCCAGGCACCACCGATGCACTAACCGGCACCGCCACCACAGGAATGTCCGGTACTACCGGCGCCTTCACTATGGCTATGAGTACCACCGCCAATGCGCCGCTGTACCTCAATACCACCGTGCAGTGCGGTAACGCGACGGTGGATTTGATAGGGACCGAGACGAGAAACGATTCTATAGTGATCTTGACGTGGAAGTTGATCCCGCAAGAAAATGCTTGTGAAGATTATAAAATCAGGCTCAAATGTCCTAAAGGTAAAAGATCTTTCATTGTATATTCTTTTAAAACCAGATTTACTGATTTTCTTAATGAACAATGGGTGGTTATAGTAATTTTAAAACAAGCACATGTACATCTTTGATAATGTGGATTCTTATTTTTTTTTTAAAGATTAATTCATTAATAAACATTCATTGTGTAAATAAATTGTTTAATTTTACTTTTATCCTTTTGAAAGTATATTATGCATTTTCTAATTTATGATTTTGATGTAGCTGTGATATCAAAAGAAAAGTCTTGTCTGTGTTAGATGTGGACCTATTTCGTTGTGTCAATGGCAACTACCATGATAACAGGGCTCAACAGCCATACAAAATCAACGTTTCCATGGTAGTTACCATTGATGGCAAAGTTACCATCAATTATGGTTAGTTTTGTGCAATGGAGCCCTGACTGTGAAGCTTTGACAAAAAATGCACAGGCATCATTCATGTCATGTATATAGAAGCTAAAATTCAATTCAATTCAAAGTTTATTCAACCCTCTTCATTAAAACATTTAAAACATACAAATACAGAATGGAGTTATAAAAAAAAACACAAGAAAGTGATAACAAATACAATGGCAATTTATAAGAGCATTTGGGTTAGGCGGAAAGGAGGGATTCCTTATATAAAAGCCTATCCCTAAAGCCCTAGAGCTGGCTTAAAAAGACATTAGCATAACTCTTTTATGTGTTTACCATTGCCAATAATCGTTACAGAGAAAGACAAGGCCATTGGTTGCTATTACAACAGCGATGTTAGAGAGGTCACAACGACTCCCCTCACATTGGAGTTTGACAAGTGTGTCACCTCCTGCCGGGACGCCGGGTACCGCTTCACAGGACTACGCAAAGATATCGGAGAGTGCGCATGCGGGAACAGCATGGCCAATCAGGAGACGGTACTTGATCAGTGCGCACAGACGTGTGGTCAAAACAACGAACCATGTGGTGGAATCAGCAAGCAGGCGGTGTATTTCTCAGGTATGCCATTCAAAGACAGCTATGATTTAGTGAGATTTTGATCTTCTGAGATTCTGAACGTCTTTGGAACTGTGTAACACAAACTATTCTCCCATCTCAATTTTAAAAACAAAACAGAAACCCTCAAACTATCTAAAAGAAAACTGTTGTCGCTGATCCAAGAGTTCCCAAAAATCTGTGATTACCCCCGTCAAATTGATTATTACCTAAAAATCTATCTTTTTTCTTCTCCTGTGACTAGGATGCGCGCTACCCTTTGAAGTCAATTCGACCATGATGACTGGTACACTAATGCATAACAATGATGATTCAGACGACTATGGGATGTGGTTCTACGCCCTTGATGATACTCCGTCTATAGACTTGGGAAACTTTACCAATGAAGGAGAGCAGCTAGACTTCCAAGTGGACATCGACCTCGGGACACCAAGGACAGTGTCAAAGGTATGCAAATGAAGCATTACATACAATATTTGATTTCAACAGGGAAAATATGATTGCAGGGCCCTCAGGGAAAAAAGAATTAAATGCATGTTCTGATGAGGTAAACAAGACATGTATACATGTTTCATTATCATCATAGAAAGGCAATTATAATGATGAAGGGGTGTGAGGGCAAAAATAAGAAGAGAAAGAAGAAGACTATGAAGCAGAAGAAGAAGAAGTGAGGTAGGATGGTAAGAATCAAAATACTTATTATTTAGCTTAAAGGTATAGACCAGTTCCGGTCATGCGATTGCATTGTGTAAGAAACGCTGTGGAATCGATCAGAAAACGTTGATCGTCTAGCATATAAGTATTGGTGTGTACTGCTAGGAATGGAATTATCAAAATGATGAGAAATTTGGCCTAGTCTTGGTAGTAACAAGCACTGTACATCGAAATATTACCTGCACTTGTTACTCTCCATCCAGCCTGTTAAATGGGTACCCGGTAGGATACGACCTTCAGTGTTGGTCAAACAGTTTATTTAAAGCGTCAAGTCACATCTGGCTGGAATGCTCCCCAGGGAGTGGAGATTGTGCACACAATGTGTGCTGGCAAGTACTGAATCCCATGACCGGGTAATAGTATATCTGTAAAGCACTTAGAGACATTGTATTAAGCACTATATAAGCTGAATATTATTATCATCCACAGCTTGAAACCAAAGGACTATTCATGAGCAGACTCAACTCCTGGACTGGAGTTTCATCTTTCACACTTGGCTACCGTCTCAGGGCAGATCATGATCTTGAGCTTTTCACAGAGCCTGGCAGTACAGAGGCAATGGTAAATTTGATATCTCATTATGAAAAACAGAACAAAACAAAACGATACAAAGATGCAAATAGAAATAAAAAAGCTATATAAAAAACAAAGAAAAACATCTTTCCTCCTTGGTCAAAAAATATTTAAATTTCTTTTTATATTGATATTGACCATCCAATTGACTGAAACGATCTATTATAATGGAAATATACAATGGGTCCTCTTTCGAGTGGTATGAGAAATCTTTGATTTTGTGTATGCTGTCTCAGGTATTAGATATTGGGGTCAAAGGTCTAAGGGCTTATTATGTATGCAAAAAAAGCTTGTGATCGCCTTTTCTCAAGAACCCATTGATGGATTACCGCAAAACGTGGGTCAATATGTATCTTGTAGAGCCAATAGATCAATTATGTTTTGGGGTCATGAGGTCGAAGATCAAATGGTCACGCATGAACATTTATATTTAAAAAAAGTTGTAATCACAATATTCTGAGAACCTATTAATGGATTGCAATCAAACTTGAATTTTTAAAATTGCTTCTGTTTTGGTTTGTTAAATCGTTCTCTATTGCAGAGGCATCATTTTCTACTGAGCACAGTTGAAGACCCATCTAGTGTTATACTATCATCATCAAGAACCCATTAGATCAACCCATGGTGGTAGCATTGGTAGAATAGAAAATCAACAACAAATCGCACTTTGATGAATTAGTAAATCATAAATTATACCTAATGAATCATATGCCGAGGATATTCCTTTATTTATTTTACTCACAGGTTTTCGAAATGTCGGGCTTCAGTGCAGTGACGGAGCATGATCTGGGCAATTACTTGATGGCCAGATTCCTTTACATCTACGTCAAATCCTACACAGACTTCCCTGCTATAAAACTTGAAGTGTATGGATGTGCAGACTAGTCAAACAAATATTCAGTATGTACGTCAAATTTCTCCTTAACCTACACTGAAGGAATGTTAGGTATATGTATGTAATAACTTTTATTTTGTATATTGTATTTGAGAATTATTCTATTTAATTTTGCCAAATATATATTTTCATCCTAAAAATCCATGGATCATATTTTATGTGAAATATAATTAAAGAGAGGTGGGAAGGAATAATTTGCAAGAAATATGCAGCAAAAGAGAATTTTGTAATTAAGAAATATTTACTATGCTATTTTATTAACAAGTATCAATTATCCTTTTTACAAGTTCCAGTATCATTAAAATATTAATAATGTAAATTTTACAACCATTGTATCAAATTTTTAGTATGTGACACATTAAAGTAAATGACACATTTGAATAAACATGTATATATGCTTCTGATTTTCTTAATCTTGATCAGATGTTGTGTTTTCAAGGATGTAATGTATAGACTGGTTATGATGGTAAAATAGTTTGTACCTTGGACATGATAGTGAATTTATGATTTCACCTTTAAATCTACAAAATCATAGTTGATAATTAGTTCTAGTAGGATTAAACATTTGTGTTTTGAAATACGATAACAAATACACAGTTAACTAAATCATTCATAAACTATAAATAAAGTTTTGTAAGTTTTAAGGATATGAAATATTGATTGAAAATGGTACATCTAAAAGTATTCAACAAAGGCCCCAATTTAACCTGTTCAACTTTTCATTTTTGAGTTACTAGAAACACACCCCCTTCTCCCCCCCCCCAAAAAAAAACTTACAATTTTAGTTGTTTACTATAGTTATGCATTTACAGTGTACAGTATATTTTTGTGACAAATGTGAGACTGTCATCACAAGCAATAAAAAAAATATGAGCCAAATATGCAAAATTATAACAGCGTGTTTATTTGTCTCGGTTTCTTTCTTCAATTACTTAGGTATACAGTGACAGACAGAGTAAATTTAGCTGAGTTATAAAGCTGGGTCAAACCAACTCTTCATTCCTTGAAAAATCACCTGAATTCTGTTATTTTAGTACAAAATTCTCTTTTCATATGAGTTTATACTTTGGGCAATTCCATTAAAATTTGTTTCATACCAAATATGACTTCAAAAAGCTTGTTCACATATGCTGAATAAACTGCGGCAGTATACCGTTTTTTTCTTCTTTAAAGTTTATGCTTCTTAAAGCATATGATACTGCACTTAACATCCTTTTGTGTATGCAACAACACACAGATTTAGTGAGTACACATACATGTAGGACATAAGTTTCATACATACAGCTACTTTTTTCCAAACATATCATTCCTGTTTTCACGAAGTGACGGTAGTGAAGAAAATTGTATGCAATTTTAATTAACTACCGTCACTGCATGAAAATAGGAACAAATTTGCCATTGGCCATTCATAGTAAACAACAAAAGTGCTATGGTAAACGGTTAAACATGACATATGAGATGGAGATTTTTCCCTATATCACAACTATTAGTCAATGGCCATATTAAGAGATTTGTCAATATTAGATGAAATTAATGGATAAAAGACCTAGGTTGCACAGGACACATAGCATGGACCCACAATGTTACAGAATAATAGTGATCATCACCAGATGGAGAGTGGACTAGCTTAGAACAGTCTTTGCTCGAGAAGAAGGGCTCAATGACTCATGAGTTGTACACTCTGTGCTTCAAACATTTGAGAATGGATAATAAAATATATATCACACTAAGGGTGCGTTCAAGCGACACTTTTTTACCCTAGAAATGCGTTTTCAAAGACGTTTACTGGTAGTTTAAAACACAGTTGCGTACAAGCGATTTTTTGGTCGGTTTCAAAACACAAAAATGAAACGCTGAAAAAAATTGCTTGAACGCAAACAGAGATCTCAATCATGATTCTACGGCGTCATTATCCTGGTCTGCTTCCGGTTTGCTAAAAACAGCAGCTGACAGTCCACCGTAAACAAATTCAGAAAGCGTGCGCATGGGTTGACCTAAACTTCCTGGGTCAAACTGCCCAGTTTGAAGCGCAGTGACTGGGCATGAAATGAGCAAGAATAAGCGTTGATGGAAAGTAGCTTGAACGATCTCCAGCAGTAAGCATGTTTTGTAACGCTGTTTTGATTTGTGATTCTACCTTTAAAAAATCGCTTGAACACACCCTAAATCAAATGACTTCAAATTATGGAAAACTGTTGTTTTCAAAAAAGTAAAACACTGATACAACTTGCATGTACCAGATAAAATTTTCTAAAATGCATGTACAACTAAAAAAAAGTAATTTTCCACTTCATAGAAATTGATGTAGACCTTCATGGAATGTAGATTATTTGACAGGAGATTTACCCCCACTTGACCACCAACTATTTGTCTTATTTTTTGAAAATTTCTCGAACAGTCTTAATACTTAGCTGATTATTCTTGTTTCTGCAATTGGTACAATAAAATCACACAGTGAAACTGCTGACATTTTTTTATGACAAGGATATACATGCAGGTACCATGTAAATCATCTTGTTACATTATATCAGGTATTCTCTTATATTACATAAAATATAAACAAATTAAAGAATATATAGAGCATGGACCATCAAAATAACCCTGTTAAATCCGGTATTTAATTTTATCTGTGGTGTTTATATCGGGCTTCCACTATCAGTTGATAGCATCATTAAAAAGTTGTGACTGGTAGCGAGAAATAGGAATCTCTCAAGGCAAATTAGGAATACAGCCGATTCTGTAGACTTTTCGCACAGCATATTTCAGAAAAAGAGAGAAGTCTAGGGTTCAACACAGTAGCTTCAAGACCAAAAAATAGTAATCATTCCTCTAAAATAGGAATATAGTTGCCGTCAATAATTTACCCAAAATTCCTAGACACATGTCCAAACCATGGCTGAAAGATTGATTTTGACTTTTGGAGTTACTTGAACAGCAGCTTATTTTTATGAAAGAGAAATGGAACCACTACTCAAAAATATATCTTTTCCTCATTCATTTTCCTTGGAATTATTATAATGAAAGTAATATTTCCCCCCTTACATAAATGTATAAATGTCTTCTAAGATAATAAATAGTAATTATCAAGAGTCATCACTAACTTTCAGCTTGTCTATACTATCTGTTACTGTCTTTTCTTCTTCATCATCATCCTCTTCTTCCTCCTCATCTTCCTCATCATCGTCGTCATAGTCATCATCATTGTCATCATCATTGTCATTATCATAGTTGTCATCTTGATAACTATAACCTACAGACACAGAAATAAAGGTAAAAAGAAAAGTATTAGACAAAGGCATATCAATATAACAGAGAAGAAAAAAAGTAAAACAAATTAAGAGAAATATCAAAACAAATTAAGACAAATGCCAAAGCGTCTCCAAAACGCCTCCGCCTACACGTAAATTCAGTTAAGATCATGGCTTGATTACTTATTACAGGTCTTAAGTTCACTGCTGAAATAAAGTACAAGTAGTCATTGATTTTGTCACAATAAAACCTTTCATGTCAAGTGACTTGCTGACCAATGACACTTTACCTACTTTTACCCAAAACTTTGGTCATGCAGTTATTGTACATTGCGATAACAGGGCTGAAACCCCAAGATTTCATGGCAACTGACCATCATGACCATGGACTTTTCCCCCCATTTTACAGACGATCGCATCCTACCAGATTCCCATCTAAAATCTCGGCAGAGAGAAGCAATGTAGATAAAAATGCCTTGCTTACAGACATAAGTGCCGTGCGGAGGATTGAACCCACAACCTCATTGTCAGTGAAGTGTTCAAACCACTAGAACATGACACCTCTGCCAAGTGGCAATTGGAACATTAAAACAGTA
Organism: Hemicentrotus pulcherrimus; assembly: GCA_003118195.1. Taxonomy (NCBI): domain Eukaryota; kingdom Metazoa; phylum Echinodermata; class Echinoidea; order Camarodonta; family Strongylocentrotidae; genus Hemicentrotus; species Hemicentrotus pulcherrimus. Next base: position 21,743 of record BEXV01001855.1, read on the forward strand.
ATCAAGGACTTCAAGTTCTGATAAAAATTGGTTACAACTAAAGAATTTTTTACCTCCTCCACCTCCTTCTCCTGATTCAAGCTTTGCCCAGAATGCCTCATACCCTGAAGCTCCGCTCCCACCGCCTCCTCCTCCGTCATCATCATCATCATCATCTGAATTTGCATTATGCTGCCTTCCAAAGTCAACCTTACGGACTGCAAAATAAAATACATAGTCAACAATATGAATAAGAATGCGTTTCTATAATGCTTTTGCGAATGTGTAAATTCAAGTGACCTTTAAAGGTTATACAAAGCTTTGGTGGGACGTCATGAATTTGGTTCAAATTAACATATTACAAGTAATATTCAGTGATCGTTGACGCAGTTGGAATGGAGTCTAAAGTGATGAAATTGTAAATGATAAACTCTTTGTGTTGTATAGTTCCAGACCTGTAACCTCTGGAGTTCAAAAAGTGTATTCTTTAATCCCAAAAGTTGTATTCTTAAAAATAAACACGGACTGTTACGCGGATGAATGCCTCTTACAATTCCTACATACATTTATTATCACTACATCTGACAGTTATAAGAGATGGAAATATCAAGTGCAGTACACTGATCTCATTTAATTTTGAGCACTGTGATGTTTTTAAAGCAGTTTATCACCCCACGACTGAATGGGCATGACTATGATAGAAGTGAAACTTCAAGACGGCACTTACTAGACATGGCGAGGTCCTTGGTTTCCTTGGTCTCATAACCACACTTTGGGCAAGGAAGGGCCTGATTCCTGACATACTTGATACCTTTTCTTCTAACATGGTCATCACAAAAGCAGATCTATCACAAACAAAGTCAAAACAACAATATTAAACAAATATCTACATGTATATACATGTACCAAATCTGCAATGCTCTTGCAATGTCTCAAAAAATCAGATCTCCAGCAGATTGTTTAGCACGTGGTGGGCTTACCATTCAAAGAAAGTATTTTTGTTCTTTTCAAAAACATGGCTTTTTTTGTAATTTGATTATCATAGTGAACCACTGAAATACTGTCAATAAGGACATACTCTCATTTTGATGGACCAGTTTACTAACATATCTAAATTTGTATGCATACTTTTTTAATCAAACGTTGTTCTGGACAAAGCAACAAATACATGCATACTGGATTCCAAGTATTGTAGTTCATTCATTAATAACAGGCTAATGGAATAACTCATCACTAGATCTCCAGGAAAGAAACATCCATAAATTGAACATGTTATTGTCTATTGTCTAACTAGAAAACAACAAAAAACGAGGAACAAACTGCATGGACCTTGGATCGCGCACAGTCGAAAATGATGCCTCCGCCATGGAGATATTTTACAAACGAAAACAGAAGCAGGCTATTTTGGCATACATTATGCACCCTGTGACCTTTGACATTTGTCCTCGTGACCCCAAAATCTAATCAGTTCATTGGCTCTGCAAGATACATACATGACCAAAGTTTGGCGGGAATCCATCGATGGGTTCTTGAGATAACACGATCACTAGCTATTTTTGAATACATAATGAGCCCTGTGACCTTTGATCTTGTGACCCAAAAATCTGGTCAGTTCATTGGCTCTGCAAGATACATACATGACCAAAGTTTGGCGGGAATCCATCAATGGGTTCTTAAGATAACACGATCACTAGCTATTTTTGAATACATAATGAGCCCTGTGACCTTTGATCTTGTGACCCCAAAATCTGGTCAGTTCATTGGCTCTGCAAGTTACATACATGACCAAAGTTTTGTGGGAATCCATCGTTTGGTTCTTGAGATAACGCGATCTTGAGAACGGGACGTACGTACGGATGGACGGAGGGACAACCCGAAAACAGAATTCCTCGGGCTACTTTGTAGCGGAGGCATAAAAACTGAATATTACACAACATAGCACGTTTGGCTCATAATAACTACAATAAAAGTTGCAGAATCAATACATATTTTGTCGGTAGTACCCTCGTTTTACTTACCTTGCATTTCAAGCAAGAATATTGTCCTAGCTTATTACACGATCCACCTGTTAACAAAAACAAAAACAAACAACCACAATGGAACATTAAATGCAAACAAAAATGACAGGAATACAAGTGTTTCAAGGTATGGAGGTCACAAAAATGAACTATCTAAGCAACTACACACTGTCAAAAAGAATAAAATTAGTTCCCAAATTCAGGAATCCCAAAATTGTTACTCATCGCTAATATTCAGACATTACATATATTATACTGTTTACAACTAAATTGTCTAGACAATGAAAATGGCCCTTTTTGTACATGAGGTTATACAAAGGACCCATAACTATTGTTCTGTATGTATTCTGTAAATAATCAGATTTCTGTTTATTTAAAACAAGATGAATATGGCAATGTATGTTCGTTGATCTATCATCCTGTGACCTTTATCTGACCTCACAGACCTAAATGCTTTTTAATTCATTTTCATGCCCTTACATACTTGAGCCCACCTTGTCAAATTGTCAAAGTAATAAGATATTTTCAGGGAATTTCATTACTTTCATGACTCTGTGATCTTTCACATTTGACCTTTAAAGCTCAAAATCTAATCACCATCATTGCATGCTCTTAAATACTTCCTCCAAATTTGGCAAGAATTGCCTCAATGCTTTTCAATTGATCGCGTTAACAAGATATTTTGAGTATTCTGTTGCACTTTTATGACCATCTAACCTTTGCCCTCTTAAATCCAAAATCTACTCAGTAAATCCTTGCATATGCATACATACTTCATCCATGAAGTTTGAATTGCTTCAATGCGTTCTAGTATCAGGGATGCCAGTCAGTTTTACTCACTGGGCCTGAAAAGAAGCCAGAACATGTTAAAGCCCCATATGTGCTGTTCAATATAAAGCCTGAAAAAGCCTAAAATGGGAAGTTGTCAGGGCCTGAAATCAGGCAAAAACCTGAAGACTGGCATTTCTGTAGTATACTTTTGTGACCGAGTGACCTTTGACACTCAAAATCTAATCACTTCACCGTTGCACGCTCATTCATATTTCATCAAAGAGTTGTTTGAATTGCTTCAGTGGTGCCTACAGAGTGCAGACTCACATTTGTAGCTTTCTGAATCAAGCTTTTGGCAGCTGGCTTGGTGCTCAAAGTGGTCGTCTTCACAGAGAAATCCCCTACAGAAAGCACACTGGAAAATGCGTCCACCTGGTTAAAAATTATACAATGGTTATTATTATGCCTTGCGTCTGGAAAAAATGAACACAAACTTTGGGCAATGAAATAAAAGAATATAATACAAAGTAACCAAAACCTTTCACTGTTAGCAATGTACTGTCTGCATTGTGATGTGAAGATGCAGTCAAGGATAGGTTAAATCACTTAACCATATTTTAACTGGACTATTTCAGATAGTTTCAGGTAGTACTAGACCTGACACCATTAGTGTTGTCCCATATTCATTTTTCTGTGTACAGTGATTGTTACTTTACCAAGACTGGGCCAAATTTATGGTGATGTTGATGACTCCAGAACCTTGCATTACACACCAATACTCACATGCTATATGAACAACTTTTCTGATCCATTCCACACCTTTTCTTTCACAATGCAATTGCATTACCAGAACTCACCTTTATCTTTAAATAGTATGAAGGAAATCAAGTATACCAGAATTTCTTATGCCCTGGACCCAAGTCCAACTTTGGTTCCATGCTCGCTCATTTCTATGCAAGTGCATACAGGTGCGTCGACTAGTGTACATGTACAAGCCACTTTTATTTTAACTTTTGAAAAGTTTACACTTGATTACTATAACATTTCAAGCATATGCAAGATTTACATACTGCATAACAACATGGATTTCCTAAAATTCAAACCAAAATATTTGTGTTGACTGGTCCTCTTTGAGGTTGTTATATAATGTAGTCTACATAGTACGCTCACCATGTTCCCAGACCCCTCGGTCACATTCCACACAAACAGATTCGATGAGCGGACACTCGCAACCATGAACGGCCAAACATTTCCTTCCGTGACATATGAATGCTTCGCAGTGATCACATACTGCACCCTGGTGGGGGAGGTGAAAGGAAAGGAAGTGAAGTTGAGTGAGGAATCATGCCACTTTCAATCTACCTACCTAGGAATACGTGTATGTCAGGCACTTTTCGCCACTGTGAATAACATTCTAATTTACATGTCCTGGGCCCCGTTTCACAAAACTTGTCATCAGTGACAAATGACAGTTTTTGTTATAAGCTACTGAAATCTTTGCTTCTGATTGGTTATCAGCAGATTTGTCACTGACATTTGTCATTGAAAAAAGGCTTTGTGAAACACTCTCCAGATATGCGGATTGCATCAGAAGAATGACAAAAAGTCCAGAGTATGATTATATAATGACTACTCTTTTCTTCATACTGTTTACGGAGTAATAGAGGTTAATATGAAAAAACATGATAGTCAGATCTCCTAAACTTGCCTAGTAAGGCTGTGCACAACAGTGTAATGAGGTACCTGAGTACACTCCCAGGCTTACAAGCGAATACTCTAATACTATTTGGAAGCCATGTTTTCAATTTTTTTTTGGCCACTACCATACTATGGGAGCAGTATCCCAAGTCTGCCTCCGAAAACTCACGCAGTTTTACTTCAAATTGCAGTTGAAGGCAGCGATTTTATAAAAATAATAATAACAGTAAACAATGCTGTTTTAACAACCGAAGATGGCAGAATAATCCATTTTCTTTCGAGTCCAAACACGGGTAAGTGTCGGCCTTGACAGTGCCAGGTGACCAGGATTTTTTTTTTTTGCGGCCAAATAATCGAGTAGTTGTCAACAGTGCGAGTACTCGAGCATTCGACTTCTTGTCACAGCCCTATTGCCTAGATTTGAAATGCCAGTGTCAGCTCCCAATTACCCAAACTGTGAAAAATATTATTTGATGTAGTTTGAAAATGGTATTTCAATAGTCCTTTAATGAAATGTTAAAGATGCAAAGGCGTGGGCTCTCCAGGGGAATACGACACCTTTTCGGTGTGAACCCAATAGCAGGTGCCGTCAATCACCAGGATTAGCCTTCAGTTTTATGACCAACATGCAATGCTCTGAATTTTCCATCCATGATCAAGTCATTATCACTTTCCCCTCACCCGAAGACTCTCTGAGAGAAGACTCTCCGAGAGAAGAGGGGGGTATTTCTTGATAGGTGTATGAGTTTGCTGTCTGCAGACTTGTACGCCCATTAATGCTATTTCTACCAAGTTTAGTGCCACCAAATTATGCCCGTTGCAGATGTAACCTGGCAACCCGCTCACTTTCAAGTCATTAAATCAAATTTATGTCTGCTCTTGTTGTTTGTTATAATATCTATTATTAGTATATTGTTCTGGTTAGTTGAGCCGAGATCGTTACAGGTTACAACTTCAAAAGATTGTAATACATGTACTTACTTCAATCTTACAGTTACAGCTTATTAAGTTTGCTTTACTTTTGTCAATCATACAGAAACATGCTGTATGTTACAGTTTGTAGTATAGTTAAGTTTGTTTTACTCTTTGTAAGATTTATTATACTCATTATGTTTGTACTCCACTCTGTTTCCTATGAAATGAAGTTCTGAATTGAATTAAATTAAACATATTCTGAGTTGTGAAATCACAATTTCAAAAGCTCTAAAAGGGCACAGAAACATTACATCACGAAGTGACATTTGCCGTAAATGTCATATATCATATTTATTATCAATACCAATGTAAAGGCTTCCATAAATCAGGAATTACAGAACACTTATATAGCCATATTCATACTTTGTCAAAATTCCCACTGCAAAATATGGTAATAGAAATTAGCACATGCCACTTACCACCATAGCTAAGCCTGTTGTAAATCGACCTACATGCTTAATGACGCAATCGCCTGTCTTCATCATGCACTTCATCTTCCCTGCCAAAAACAGAATGATTAAAATAAACTTTTAACAAATGTCAAGAACAAATCACATCAAAACAAATACGACAAAAGCAACAAATGATTCAGATAGAAGATGCCCTATGATTCCAAATACATATATGAATAACTTTCTAAAGATGCAAATCAATGCAGGAAATCTTGTGAGTAAATGTCAACTTTTTATTCATCATACCCAAAATAAATAAAACTTGCTGGAAAAAAAAACACACAACTCTCATTTGCACATAGTGACCTGTGTTGAGCGCATGCTATTTCCTTATCTTTCTATGCTCATTACTCAGCCCCTATACATTTTTTACCAAAATCGTTTGGCACATGTCATTCATTTGTAATCTTGGACATTCAGTGTAAGTTTTATTTGATTCTGAGAGAATTTATTTTCTATCATTACCATGCAGCGCTCAAGTTTATCTTGAGCATATTTTCCACTGACTGCAGAGAATGCGATAGACTGCCAGACTGCTGTCATGTATTTTTTAATAGTTTGTTGTTGATCTATAACCAATCTTCCTCTTGAAGTAAATTATCACATTTTGATTAGGTGATAATTTCAATCGTAATATTATGACTGAAAAATGGAGGTCTTATTGCATTGCAAATCTTTTACAGTTAAAGGCCAGTAATGAGAAACGCAATGCTTGAACAATTACAATACTTTAGCACCAAACTGTGCATGTTTGTCATTGTTTACAGCCAGTTTATACTTGAAAGTAAAATCTTAGCCCACAATGCACTTCCCTGAACTCTCCTATATGTGTATGGACCCATCTCAAAATGAGTTTTTAGAAATGTACAGTGTTGATACCAATGACACAATAGGACTCGTTGCTACTTACCACATTGTGCACAAACGGGAAGCTTTTGAATATGGTTGCAAAAGTAACAGAAGGCTCTATTCTTTTGCTTTCTATGTAAAGAAAAAAAGACAGTGAGAAAATGGAGTTACTAACAAAGCGCAATGAGACTTAAATGAAGCATGAAACTTGGCATAACCAAATAATTTCTCTTACCTAATTAAGTTTACTTGATGTTTTTTGCAGAGCTTTGATAAAATGTCTTCAAAGATGCCCATACCATGTTATAAAAAACCTCTGGTATGTTTTTTTTTCTCTATTAGAAAAATGAAGTTTAACATCGATTAAGAAACAGACAGCTTTGATTCACCCATTCTGGAATCCCCTTAAAGGGACTGTACATTTCTCAGCTAAGATACCCAAAATGGCTATTGCTTGGAAATGCATTGTACATATTTGAACAAAAACACATTTGTTGACGTCTAAACACGATTCATGCATCTCTTAATTCACTGAATAATGAACCCCTCAACTGCATTGTTTGGAGTGTACATTTATCACTCATACATTGTGACAAAAGACGACTGTGGCAGTCCATTGGTTGACTAAAGCAGTTAAAGAGTTAAGGCCTAAATTCGGAAGATCCCGAATACATATATCTTCAGCATACAATAAATCAAACAATTTACAGTTTTAGGAATTTTCTGAGTTTCATTTTGGCCAAACATGTACGTCCATGGTGGGGATTACCCTAATCTGACTGGAATAAGTAATCTATCAACAAAAGTTAAATAGTACTCACCTGTGACAGGAGTCACATTCCTAAAATGAAATAAGAGGAAAATTAATAAAACTCCTTATTATCAATAATTACTGAATATTTAGCGTCTCCAGTGCCTGAGAGGGGAGAAGCAAGCCAACTGTAACCCTTGGGTTTATACTCCTGATGTAACGAATTGGGATGTGTACATGTAGGTACACCACTACACTTGGGTTTTCCCCTTCTATATTTTGAATGGAGCAGTGGAGACTATCCTTTACACTGGGGCTCAATTTAAAGTCCTATGTATTAGCCTGGCTCTATGAAACAGCCGAGGGCTACTTTAACACAAAACTCAGACTTCAGTCATTCACACTGGTTAGATTTGAACTTGAGATCTTTGGTTCCCCAAGCAGAAGCTTTACTGACTGAGCCAACTAGCCTCCTATGTAAGATAGATAAAAGCTAGGTGGGCTAGTCCATTGATTTGTTCATTTACAGTTATTCCAAAGATAATACATAGACTGTTAATAACTGATTCAGAAATTGGATGATCACAGAAGCAAGGCTCTGTATATAAAGACAATGATGTCATTAAAAGGTTTCATATTGCAGTTTATTGTTTTCATAAAACCCAGTGTAAATGAAGAAAAACTGAAGCAAGATCCACAAGGTTAAAATCATGTTTATGTTAGGTTCTTGGTAGGAATTTAGGAATTCCTAGAAGTTAGTAGAGCAGTTGTCCATGTGTAGAACTAGCTGAATACATGAATACAGTGTGGTTACTGTGGTAATCACGATACAAAAAGACAATTCTCCTTCATGTGATTACTTTTACTACTTTAGAAAGCCTGCAAAGGCTGCAATATTATAAAAAAAAGATTAATTATATATATTTGAACTCCCCTTCTTCTTTCTCACACTCAGTAGAAATCATTGATAGCATCAATGCCATGGTTACCAAGGTATTGGAAATCAGAGATTCCAACCTCAGATCAATGGAAAAATATTCCTCACTTAGGGTGACACAATGAAACATTTCAAAACCTGATGCCCCCTCCCTATATCATACATTTCTCAGTGTCACAGGGTTATCATTTTACCATGGTAAAGTTACAAGGCCATTCCACCACGCTCCTGGCTTCTGTTCCTGATCGGATTCCCTTCTGTCGAAGCTTCTGCCTCTCGGCCTTTTTACGAGCACCAGTCTTCTTCTTCGGCATTCTGACTAGACCTCAAGCTGTGATCAATCAAAGGATCCAATGGAATTTTAATTAAATTGGATTTTGCTTCCACATGTCCATTTTTTAAACAGTATGTTTAGATCATGACAAGTACGTGTAAAGACATAATTGTGGCAAGACGTAATCGTGGCAATAAAGAAATATACAAAGAAAACAGAAACATATAGATCTAAATGTGGTCAGTATAAAGGCGCTGGTCCTAGAATGAGGATCGTCTGCATAAACGAGGATATCCTCGTACAATTGCATACCATACCAACGGTGGGGTGCGCGTGTGTTTAGTTAGCGGCCGTAAACTAAGATTAATTACAGTAGCTAACTCAACACACGCACATGCCCGCACTTGACCGTCGGGAGGGTATGTAATTGTATTGTGTTGCAGTTTGCAGTGAGAAAGTGCATATTATGTCTTTGTTTTTAAGAGAAATACTCTGAAAAAGATTAAAAAATTGCACGTAACAGGTAACAAATTTACTTTTAAATAATGACCTTTATTTGGACATATGAAGAATATTGAGACGTAAGTCTACTTAATTTTCGGTATGTTTACCATCTCCACGCCAGAGTTACGGGTCAAAGTTTCGATAGAATTCTGAACTTGAGTGAAATCAGTCGAGTTTTGTACAGTGGTGTTTGAAATGTTGAAAATCAATAGAACATTTTTTGGCGTTTGTTCAGAAACCTATCCAAAATTTGACCCGTACATTAAGTCCAGCGTGGAGATACCCTACTAAAACATACCCAAAATGAAGTAAATATTCATTGAATGTCCAAATAAAGATCATGAGTTTAAAGTCCTTTTGTTTATTACCTGTTTCGTGTTAATTTTCTTGTTATTTTTGGAGTATTTTTTGAATACACAATACACATTGTTATTTTTTCACAGGTTACATGGCAAGCCGCTAGACCGCTGTACAATTTGTTCCTATTTTCACAAAGTGACGGTAGTGAGGAAAGTCAGCACGCAAATTGTATGCGATTTTCATTCACTACCGTCACTTCGTGAAAATAGGGACGAATTATCTACCGTCATGTCTCAGATCCTAACTAAGGTAGATAACTTCACAAAGGCGCGCGCCCGCCTGCAACCCACCATCAGTATACACTTGTATTGTGCAGCGGTTTGCCGTGAAACCTGTGAAAAAGTGTATACTAATATCAACGTTTTTCCCCAAAATACTCCAAAAATAACAAGAAAATTGACTTCTTCTTCTTCCAGTACCGTAAGTGCCGCTTCATGGTGATGAAGATAATTGCACTGGTTTTGTGTGTATATGTTGAGACTTTCACATGTCCTGTTATTCCACATTTTAACTTGTTGTTCTTGTTGTGCAGGTGCATATATACATGTGTAAGTAAAAACATTCCCCATCTTGTAGAAGAAGAAGAAGAAGAAGAAGAAGACTAAAGTTTAGTCCACATTGACTCGATCTCGACGGTGCATTACTATCCTGGCTGTGTAATAAAAGCTGTGCTATCGAATCTCAACATTTCAAACACCACTGTACAAAACTCAAATGATTTTACTCGAAATAGGTACTTAAGTGACGATTGTTGACACTAGGCGTTGTGGCGTGCGCCTGTAATCCAGCTAACAGTGGAAGTTAGAAACTGATTCAGCCGAGGACGCAGGTTCGAAACTGAGTCACGTCTTTCGGATGGTGACGTTAAAAGTCGGTCCCCAGACGTAAATAATCATATCTGATTGATACACGTCTGTGAAAACCCAAAATACACACACACACACACTAAAATAGCAGTAAAATACAATATTTTTCAAATTTCCGATGATAGAAAGATTAATTTTAAAATCAAAATGTGAGTCCACTGTCAAACTTACCGATCAGATTGTATAGGGTTTCTTGAAACAGGTACTAAACAAAACAAATTTTAACTCATGATCATTTTTGGAAATTTAATGAATATTTACTTCATTTTGGGTAAGTTTTATAGAAGGGTAAACTATCTCCCTCCACGCCGTAGTAACAGGTCAAATTTTGGATAGAATCTCCTAGAATTCTGACAAGCACCCAGTTTTTAATGGTTAATACACAGCCAGGATAGTAATGCAGCTAGATCTAAATCTACATTCACATTGTATAGACTATTTGTGGGCATAGCTAGGCTAGATTTTTTGGTCTTTTAAGAACTAGACTAAACACTAAACAACTCCAGCAAAGCATAGAGAGTTATAACTCCGGGAAACTCCAACGCCGGTGTTGGAACTTCCCGCAGTTAAGAGAGTTCATACTTAAATGCGTATTGACCTTTAGCACTGCACTACGTGTTAATAGACAGCATTTAAATACATGAATAGTCAAAACACTCATAACACATAGATGTACACAATCATCCCGATGCGGCTGATCGGTACGTTTGACAGTGGGCTCACGATTTTGAATTAAAAATTAATCTTTCTATCATCGGAAACTTGAAAAATACTGTATTTTACTGCTATTTAGGTGTCAACAATCGTCACTTAAGTACCGATTTTTAGTAAAATTAGTTGAGTTTTGTACAGTGGTGTTTGGAATGTTGAGAATCGATAGCACAGCTTTTATTACACAGCCAGGATAGTAATGCACCGTCGAGATCTAGTCAATGTGGACTAAACTTTAGTAGACTACGATACGAAATATCAAATTAGGTCTGGATCTACCGTTTACAACATTCTCACATTATTTCCTTGTAAAATTTCCCTGCGAGCTGGTGAAAGGGTCTCCAAAATTCTGAATCAAAGTTCAGTGAATCTCTGAAAGGCCTGAATTCAATAAAACAAAACCTAAAACGTGGCCAATTTCTTCAAAATAGAAGTCTACGGCCTACGCCAGGAAACTGCACCTGGCGCCTCGATCTATCATGAAATCAACGGTGTCTTCAAAAAAAAAAAAAAAAAAAA